>VRLP01006011.1:0-31856 GCA_009660295.1 Lophius piscatorius | reverse complement strand
ACACACACACACACACACACACACACACACACACACACACACACACACACACACACACACACACACACACACACACACACACACACACACACACACAGACACACATACGCACACAGACACACATACGCACACAGACACACGCACACACACACACACACACACGCACACAGACACACGCACACAGACACACAAACGCATACAGACACACACACACAGACACACAAACGCACACACAGACACACAGACGCGCACACAGACACACAGACACACACAGACACACAGACACGGACACACGCACACACACACAGACACAGGCACACACACACACAGACGCACACACACACGCACACAGACATACGCACGCGCACACACACACAGACACGCACAGACACACGCACACACACACAGACACACGCACACAGACACACATACGCACACAGACACACGCACACACAGACACACACACACAGACACACAGACACACACACACGCAGACACACACACAGACACACACAGACACACAGACACGGACACACGCACACACACACAGGCACACACACACACAGACACACGCACACACACAGACACACGCACACACACACACACACACACACACACAGACACAGACGGACAGACACACACACACACACACGTACAGACACACACGTACAGACACACACACACACACACAGACACACACACGCTTGCACAGCCTCTCGTTGACTTAATGCACATTTAGTTAAAGGACATTTAACTTAATCCTAACTTAACCCTAATTTGAATTTGAACTTAAAAACTTCTTCACCACTGAACAACCCTTGAAGATCTGGACGTTTAGTCCACAAGTTCAAAATATGTTCTCATTACCAAATCTAAAATCTCTCAAATATTAGTTCACAGACGCCGTTTCTCATTTGACCCGTTGGCTCCTCCCCTTTGTTCTCAGGATCAGATTTAGAGCCGCTCTTAATCCGCCTGGATTGAGTGGCTCCAGGTCAGGTGACACCAACCAACAGACAAAAAACAGAAACAACTAAGCTGTCAAACAAGCAACGGACCAACTGAAGAATTGAGCAATTTTCGTGGTTGAACACATAACGGTCTTGTCTGGACGGGACTAATTACTGGATTACTTCCTTTGGAAAGAAGTGATGAAAAAGTTACATATGTAAGAACTCTGTTAAGAACATTTGATGAGTTAACACACATCGGTTCTGTGCAGAGATAACGGATTGTATTTGATCATATCATCGTTCTCTGTCAGAAGTGGAATAAATGTGGATTAGATGTAGTGGAGCTGGAGTGAACTTAAAGTACTGGAGTAAACGCCACCTCAGCAGAAGCTTGTTTGTGTCGAACGGCGGCGTCCTCAGGTCCTGGACCTGGCTGGGATTGAGGTTGCCGGGGGATTGTGGGGATGTTGCCGGGTCAGTGGATTACAGTGTCATCGATCTGTGGGAGGTTGTACAAACACAGGATGTTTACAGGGGGGTTTAATCCTGAGACGACATGCTAACTCCTGCTGTAGCTAATGCTGGGAGCTAAAATCCATCTCCCTCCTCTTCTCCTCCGTCAGGTGTGACTGATGGTGACTCCAGTCCTCAGGCTCTGAACATGCTGCCCGGATAGCCAACCCATCTCAGAGGAGCGACAACCCTCCTAACCCATCCCCTCTGGACACAGACAAACACAGACACAGAGTCGGACCTACTCCAGCACCACCATGCTGATCAAGGAGTATCACATCCCCATGCCCATGAGCGTGGAAGAGTACCGCATCGCTCAGCTCTACATGATCCAGGTGAGCAGTAGAACCACACGCTGCTGTGTGAATGAGTTCAGACTAAAGGAAGAGTCCGCAGCTTTCCTGTTTGTGCGTGATGGCGGCCGCGGGTCAGCGCAGCAGAACATGAGCGCCGAAGCGTGTTTACGGGGGTCATAGGGTCAAGAGCTGCCCTGCAGACCAGATGGTGCTCCATCTGTCTGTTGACTGTCTCCTGTCTTTATTCTTTTGCTGTTAAACAAACAGTAAATAATCCTTAAAGGTGACTTAGTTCAGTGGATTGTTATGTTTTCATCAAATGGATCAAAGGAAAATGGAATAGAAGTAATTAATTGTGTCGTATAAGGATCCTTTGATGATTATCATGATTAAGGGCTGTAGTTCAGTAGGTAGAGCGACCAGAAGACCAGAAGATCAGAAGGTGGCCGGGTCGAGTCCCATCAGGGTCTACATGTTGTAAGGTCCTAGATCAAGACCCTGATACCCCCCGCCACTTCAGAGGCTCCACCCACTGCTCTGTCTTACTGTGTATCAATAAAGAATAAATCATTATTTGACTTCAGATTCGGTATCTGACATGTTCAGACCATTTGGATTAAAGGTTATCAAAACCTTGAGTTTTGATAAAGGTTCTGGATGGTACCGAGCGTTGATGTCTTTCCATCAGAGCTCCACTGTTGGTGGTCCGATCTGTACCAGACCTCTCAGGACTGATAAAGGTCCCACCCTGAAGATGTCTAAACGATCAGCTTCTTCCATAGCACCACCTAGTGGCATCAGAAGTAAACCTCAGGTCACAGTAATGAGAACTGTGTGTCAGTTCTGAAAGGTCAGACCCGTGTTAGTGTTCACGTGTTCCAGAACCCGGTCGTTTCTGGCACCCAGGCACCAGGGTTTGATCAACGCTGCCTGCATCTTTATTATCTTTATCTTTATTATCTTTGTTTTTAGTGCAAAATAATTAATGTTGTTTGGAGAGTGGTTTTATAACTTGTCTATTTAGGAAGACTAACCATATATGATTCAAACATATGAGAGATAAATATTCACTTGTGACCATAAATACGCCACCTAGTGGAATAACCGTGACATCGGCTCAGGGGGTCATGTGATCTGTTATCTGCTGATTTAAATCTGAAGAGTTTCCAAGATGGATTCAGATTCTAGAGTCTAGAATCTGAATCCATCCAAAAAACAACGGTCTAGAATCTAGACCGTTGTTTTTTTACATTGAGATGGGGCTTTTTTTATATTCTTTTAGAGATTGGGGGGCTGGCTTTGGGGTGGGGGTGTTGCTGGGGGGCAGGCTGTGGTTCAGTCAGGTGATTTTTGGAGAATGTGTTTCCAATCAGAGACTCTGTGATCCTATTAAGATGAAACGACACTGGTGGGGGGGGGGCTGTTCACTAGGTTAGGGTTGGCGGGGCTTGTTGGTGCCTGGCCCCCTTTTGGGAGGGGTAGGCTAATAGAATCTGTGGCTGGGTCCTCGAGTCCCCCTGCCTCCCCCTCTTTCCCCCCTTGGCTTTCTCACTGCATGTCCTGGTGCCCATGGGGGCCAGCCCTCAGTTGTCTTTACAGTTGTGGATTGGCCTGGGGGGGCATCTGGTGGTTCCATTTAGGGGAAGGCATGCTATGGCGGGCGGAGGTTCCGGCTGGCGTCTGGTTGTGCTGCCTATGTGCCTGCTGCCTTCCCGTTGGCCCTTTGGTATGTGGGGCTGTGTTAGCGGTGTCCCTGTGGCGTGGATCTGTCATAGACCCCCCCTCCCTGTCCTTTTAGGTGGCCTAAGTGTGGTGAACCGGCTAACGCTCCTCTGGTCTGGTCATACTGATGATTATATTATTAAATTTCCTTTGTTCAAAGACATGCTCCTACATTTGAGGCACTGCACCTTTAATAGCAAGCCTCTTGACCAGTGGGTTTGATAATGTATGTAATTACCTTCGTCCACAAATAGACACACACATCCTGCCGGACCCCCTCCTCCTGCTCAGCGTCACAGCTGAGCAGCAGTTGCCACGGTAACCGGTGACGTCAGCAGCAGCATGGCGGCGGCTGCCATCATTTGTTAGTGATATGAGCGAGAGACGAATGGAGGCGGAGAGAAGTGACGGTTCAGTCGGCGTTACCAGGACGACGCGAGGTCTGCCTCTCACTGCAGGATACACTTTAAGTCACCGGGGGGGGGAAACTATTTTTCCTGTGGGGCCACAGTAGAACCCCAGACTGTTGCTGGGGGGTGAGACACATTTTTGTAAAGCTGGACCATAATTTTACCTCCACGATTAAAGACATAGACGACAGAGCGCGTCGGTACCGTTTCTCCTCAGCATGTAGAGTGAAGTCAGTCCAAACATTAAGAACCGACTCTCTAAATGACCAGAACCCAAATCAGGAGTCCAAAACTAAACACAAATATCTACCTGCTCAGCAGGTGTGTGGGTCACCATGAAACCAACTACCCTCATGAGTCGTTCACCGGATCACTCAGTGGGAGGAGCTAAGTCTCTGATGGGCTTTGACCAGTCAATCAAAGTCAGGTGTAGTACCTCACGCTGCCATGCAGATGAACATCACTGGAGAAGATCTGAGAACCAGCCTCCTCTGAACCCGTCTGCTCATGTGTGGGAAGTTCTTCTCTGTGAGATCTGAACATCAGTGGCGTCCCTGATTTAAAGTTCTGTTCCAGCGCTGCACCACACTGCAGGTTCAGGAGTCCCACCTCTCCACCGCTGAACCCCTTTTAAGATCAGTGGATGGGTTCAGTAACTGTCCTCCAGGGCTGAAGAGAAGTCCAGATGACCCACGATGTCCTCAACTCGTCTTCCTCAATACCGTCTCTCCTGGGAAGAGTATTCCATGGACTCACCCCGGCGCTGGTTCCATTGCATGAAGCTTTGTAAAAACTCCTCGTTGCCTGGATGGTCCTCTTCTGCTCATCTTCTGGTAGATGTCCGTGTTTTGTCTCGTAGAGCAGCTGGGGTTCTAGAAACACTGAACGCCATCAATGATCCGATATTCAGCACCGCCTCGCGCTGCTAGTGTCAGAATCCTTCAATCTGCCGCAGCGAATGAAGAGAACCTAGTGACAGGAAGTCACACCTCAGGCCGGCTGTGGCTTCCTGCAGGGGCTGAGTGAGATTTTATTTAAGACCATAAACTGAAAACAATCATCCGTGTAACTGTATTTTTGTAGCACAGATTTCACACCATTAATAAAGGAGCATTACAACCAATGAGGGTAACATTTAGACGCTGAACCCCAAACAACACGGTTTGAATGACAGCTGAAAATAAACAGAGAGTCTGGGTTGAAGTGTTGCAGCGACCAGCAGAGAAGAGAGATCGGTCAGGGGGCGTCGGTTAGACCCCATTCACTTACAGACTGGACTTCCGTTTTATTACGATCTGCTCCAACCAATCCTTTCTTTCTGGCCTGAAGTGACCAGTGGGATGAAAGGCTGAACACAATCATGGCGGTCAGTAGACTCCAGGAGGCCATCGGTTGAACAACGATACAGGCTGGTTGAAATGTAGCATCAGCTGTTTCTCGCTGAAGGAACGCCAGCGCTCAGCGATGGGAGAGCGTGTTGGCGAGATGACAGAGTGCTTGTTTGGTCATTATTGATCCGCCTCCTCGTCGATGTGACACCAGGGGATGTGAAGGAGTGGTTGGTGTGAAACGTGGAGTAAGACACGGCACAGATTTGTGGCGCTGCTGTCTCCTTATCTGACGGGCCAATCTATAAATAGGTGGAGGTATAACCTTTGATGCATGAGGGTCCGGCGATCCTCCACCAGGACTGAACCGGGCCTGAGGAGGAGAGCTGTGGACCTCTCCTTTATGCTAACCTTGCAGTGTCACATAAATTATTCAGGGAAACCTCAGAAACAAGACCCTCAGTGGGTGGGGTTTATTATCTGGTTACCATGGTTACCGCTCAGTGGGAGGGATAGATTATCTGGTTACCATGGTGACCGGTCAGTGGGAGGGATAGATTATCTGGTTACCATGGTGACCGGTCAGTGGGAGGGATAGATTATCTGGTTACCATGGTGACCGGTCAGTGGGTGGGGTATATTATCTGGTTACCATGGTGACCGGTCATAGGAGGGATAGATTAGGTGGTAAGGATATTAAAGACTTTGACATGGACCTGATTGTGATGTCTGCTGGACATCACAATAGTTTGTCTGACCCAGTCTAGAGGACTGGGTCAGAGCGTCTTCAGAACTGCAGGTCTAGTTTGGTGTTCCTGTTCTGCTGCTTTTCATGCATACCAATGTGGTCTAAGGAAGAACTGTAGAACTAGCATCTGAGTAATGGACGACCAAAGCTCCTTGGTGTCAGACTGTTCTGTTGGGAACATGGGTCCTACCTTCATGTGGATCTTCCTTTGACACGTAGCTCAAACCTCAACATTGCTGCGGTCCAGATTCTCCAGTCAACAGTCCAGTCCGACATCTGTGGGATGTGCTGGATGAACTTGTACGGCCCATGGTAACCCCACCATCTGCTGCTAACATCTTTCTACAGATACCACAGCACCTTCAGAGATCTGTCGGGGTGGGTGGGAGATGTTTACAGGCAAAAAGGTGGCCCACACAACTTTAGGCATGTGGCCATAATGTTATGGCAGATAGATAATAAATATAAATCCTTATTAATATTAATATAAATAAATATAAATATAAATCATTACTACTGTAGGTCATTCCTTTTCTTTGAGTTTAACTACACAATGACTCAGTGAGGATGTGGGTCTGCCCCTCCCACCTCATTACTTATGCAGCCTCATACAGCTGGTATGAAGCGGAGGTCAGTTTCCTGCTGACCTCTGTCAGCTGACTTTATGTCGTCAGGCTGTGAGACAAACATCGAACCACCGTCCGACTCACCTCTGTTACTGTCTCGCTCGTTGGGCGTAGATGTTACATTGGATGCTTTTCCTGTCAAACCCCTCCCTCTTTATCTGGTTCTGGAACCAACCAGCGCTACAAACACACCGACCAGAAAAACCATCAGCACATTATTATTTATTATTGGTTACTTTAATGATCTAAAGATCCACAACGACACAGAATCTCATCAGTCTCCCCTAACCAACAGAAGAGGCTGAGATCACATGACCTCCTCCTCCTCCTCTCTTTACTGGAGGTACCTCTGAAGACGTTCCCATCAGCCTCAGCTGTAATTAACGCTTAGTGCTAATTAAAGCCTGTAAACATGCTACCACGCCACACGAAAGGTTAACGCTGTCAGCGGGTGTTAGCATTTAGCTTGAAGCTCTGTGTGTAGCTTCACACAGCGTCAGTGAGAGTGTGTGTGTACGTGTGTGTGTGTGTGTGTGTGTGTGTGTGAGTGTGTGTTTGTGTGAGTGTATGATTGTCAGTATCTTTGTGTGTGTATGTGTGAGTGTGTGTGTCAGCATGTATATGTGTGTGTTTAGGGAATTGTGTGAAAATCAAGGGGGAACTGAAAGTTGTACAAAACTTCTAAATCCCTCGAGGGATTTAGAAATAAACGTTTTTGTTTTTGCGGTTTCCTCATTAAATTTTAAGACTCAACTTTATTAGTAACAAAAAGTCTGAGTTGAAGAAAAGGGGGCAGTGTGTCCCGTCGGCCCGGTAATCCTCCGCCACATGGACCGGCACAGCCTGTGGAGTCTGGATACAGGTGGTGGTGGCTGATGAATCTGCTGAGACTAATGAAGTTGATATATCTATCTATCACTAAGCAGGGGTGGAGGGCTGGATGGGTGGAGGGCTGGATGGGTGGATGGCTGGATGGGTGGAGAGGCGGGAGCGGTCCACAATCCCTGTGGTGTATTAACACAGGTCAGGTTGGGGGTTAGATCCTCCTCTAGTGTTCTCACAAAGATCCTTGAACCTCCTGACCGTCTCCGTGGAAACGCAGCATCACACACAGACCCCCCCTGCCTTCTCTCTGCTGGGCTGCAGAATGAAGACCATCATCCCAGCCCCTCACCTAAATTACATTACCTGCTAGATTACAGCAATTTTCCCGCTGTTTGTCTTCTCTGACCTTCATCACTGATCCCGCCTCCCTCTCATCTTCAGCAGAGAGCTAGCTGTTGAGTCTGAGCTCCTAGCTCTTGATAGTCATCAGTGGTCACATGGTGCGATTCACGTGCCTCCAAATTAAAATAAAATAGCACCACAAATATCTGGTGTATCACCTTGGTGTCTACAGACAGGTGAGGACAGTGTCAGTAACATTGTACCTGAATACTCTATGTGAGTAATCTGTTACTATGTGTGAGTCATCTGTTACTATGTGTGAGTCATCTGTTACTATGTGTGAGTAATCTGTTACTATGTGAGTAATCTGTTACTATGTGTGAGTCATCTGTTACTATGTGTGAGTAATCTGTTACTATGTGAGTAATCTGTTACTATGTGAGTAATCTGTTACTATGTGTGAGTAATCTGTTACTATGTGTTAGTCATCTGTTACTATGTGTGTGTAATCTGTTACTATGTGTGAGTCATCTGTTACTATGTGAGTAATCTGTTACTATGTGTGTGTAATCTGTTACTATGTGAGTAATTTGTTACTATGTGTGAGTCATCTGTTACTATGTGAGTAATCTGTTACTATGTGAGTAATCTGTTACTATGTGTGTGTAATCTGTTACTATGTGTGAGTAATCTGTTACTATGTGTGAGTAATCTGTTACTATGTGTGAGTCATCTGTTACTATGTGAGTAATCTGTTACTATGTGTGAGTAATCTGTTACTATGTGTGAGTCATCTGTTACTATGTGTGAGTCATCTGTTACTATGTGAGTGTAATCTGTTACTATGTGTTAGTCATCTGTTACTATGTGTGTGTAATCTGTTACTATGTGTGAGTCATCTGTTACTATGTGTGAGTCATCTGTTACTATGTGAGTAATTTGTTACTATGTGTGATGATCTGTTACTATGTGAGTAATTTGTTACTATGTGTGAGTAATCTGTTACTATGTGTGATGATCTGTCTGCCCCCCACAGAAGAAGAGCAGAGAGGAGAGCTGTGGCGAGGGCAGCGGTGTGGAGATTCTGGAGAACAAGCCTTACGTGGACGGTCCCGGGGGTTCGGGTCAGTACACTCGCAAGGTTTACCACATCGGCAAACACATCCCGTCCTGGTTCTGTGCCATCCTGCCTCAAGCTGCCCTTCGAGTGGAGGAGGAGTCGTGGAACGCCTACCCCTACACCCGGACCCGGTGAGACCGCCACGCGGATGAACGGGTCCATGAACGGACCGTAACCGTGAACGTCTGCCGTCTGACATAAACGGGACAAATCTGTTTTCACATTATCACCAGCTGCACTTCTCCAGCTCCACCAGGGGGCGCTCTCCTTCAGAGCAGACACTGTTTATGGAGTTGGCAGCACCTCGTGTTTCACATGCGTTAAAAATGTTAAAGTCCTCATAAGTCCTTTTTAACGCCCGGCTCACGGGTAACCGTCACATCTGTGATGTATGGGGGGTTGTTAGTGCCCATGGGTAACCGTCACATCTGTGATGGTATGGGGGGTTGTTAGTGCCCATGGGTAACAGTCACATCTGTGATGGTATAGGGGGTTGTTAGTGCCCATGGGTAACAGTCACATCTGTGATGGTATAGAGGGTTGTTAGTGCCCATGGGTAACTGTCACATCTATTAATGCTGAACCATACGTAGTCTTTAGAAGGACATCTGCCATACAGCGATGTTCCTGCTCATTCCAGAGAGTCGATGAAGCGACATTCTGCTGCCTCATAGCAGCATGGCTCCAGACTAAGAGAGTCTGAGTTCTGGATCAGCCCGTCTGCAGTCCAGACCGGTCCCCTCAGTCGTCTGTCTGTCAGACTTCAGCTGTCAGTCCTCTCCTCCCAAACACGGAGGGTGATGTCACACAAAGGTGGCCGCGCCCCGTCCCACCTTAAGAGACGTGCTGCAGGCAGTTTTGTTTGAAAGAGTGAAATATCTTCATCTTGTCTCAAAGACTTTAAATCATCAACGTAGCAGTTTTCTCACACAGGTGTCCCTCTGTCCCTCAGGTACACCTGTCCCTTTGTGGAGAAGTTCTCCATCGACATTGAGACCTACTATAAACCAGATACTGGAAGTCAAGGGGACATCTTCAGCATGTCTTCGGCTGATAGGAGACAGAGGATAGTAGGTAAGAATCGTAATACGGACGTGATGAGACATTAAAGTTCCCATCTTTCTCGTCCTGCTGGAGTCGGTGCAGGACCGGATCCGCACCCACGATTCTTCAGGGACGGCTCCGATCCCGTAGTCCAGAGGGACGCCGAGATGCAGGAGGAGGAGTCAGAGGTCACACAGATGTTTTCCCCGTCTGTCTTACAGCTGAAGGATTGCTTCTGCTTTTATGTCCCCTGCAGACCCCATAGACATTGTGAAGGACTACATCCCTCCTCATGAGTACCTGGTGGAAGAAGACCCCAAGCTGTATCAGTCGGTCAAGACCAAGAGGGGTCCGCTGTCGGACGACTGGATCGAGGAGATCAACCAGAACCCCGGCCAGAGGCCCGTCATGTGTGCCTACAAGCTCTGCAAAGTTGAGTTCAGATACTGGGGCATGCAGTCCAAGATCGAGCGCTTCATTCACGACGTGGGTAGGTCCGGTTCACGGAACCGACGCATGTGGACACCTTCAACACCTCATACACACACTGGTTACTGGACCGGTTAATGGTTACTACACTGGTTAGTGTACTGGTTACTTCACTGGATACTGGTTACTTCACTGGACACTGGTTAATGCACTGGATACTGTACTAGTTAATGGTTACTACACTGGGTACTGGTTACTTCACTGGATACTGGTTAGTGTACTGGTTAATGGTTACTACACTGGATACTGGTTAGTGTACTGGTTAATGGTTACTTCACTGGATACTGGTTAGTGTACTGGTTAATGGTTACTACACTGAATACTGGTTACTTCACTGGATACTGGTTAATGCACTGGATACTGTACTAGTTAATGGTTACTACACTGATTAAGTTCAGCCTCGCGTAAATTACAAACTCAAAGTAAACTTCAAGTAGCCGGACCAGGTGTATTTGGTTTCTGTGGACAGAACCACAGGGGGACTACTAACCTGTAGTCTACCGGGGTGCAGCAGAATATTTATGACACCCTGAATAGAAGTAAGATGTATTTGTTATTGTTTACAGTCGTTATTCAGTAAAACAGATTTAAGACAGGTTGTCTTCCTGAGACCCTGAAGTCTCATTTGAGGACGTCCCCCTCTGCCCCCCCTGGACCCCCACACACGATTGTGGATCCTTTTGTAAGGATCCGGTGTTCTTGGACAGGTGAGGGAAAAATACAGGCAGGAAGAAAGTCAAGAAACAAAATGTGTTGATTTATTTGTCTTTACTAATCTGGCCGGTACATTTGACAAATAAAAGAATGTTTTATTACACCGTTGTCCTGAAAAGAACCTGGACCTGGACCCGACAGGCTAACCGGAGAATCTCTGACAATAGAACACACTTTATTTGAAATGTGATTTTTCTTTGCTTGAATGAGTAAATCCTTGTTTCGGTCGGCCCAGGTCTCCGTAAAGTGATGGTCCGGGCCCACCGGCAGGCGTGGTGCTGGCAGGACGAGTGGTACGGTCTGTCCATCGAGGACATCAGGCAGCTGGAGCTGGAGACCCAGCTGGCTCTAGCTAAGAAGATGGCCCAGTACAGCCTCAACGAGGAGGGGGGCACGGAGACCAACGGCTCCTCCGCCAGCCAGGAGCAGGGGGCCGACACTGCGGGGTCCGGCGCCGAGGCAGAAGGAGGCGGAGCCAAGCTGGGAGACTCACTGGAGACACGAGGGGAACTCACCAAGCAGTGGTCTGCGTCCTCCAGGTCCTCCAACAGGTCGTCAAAGAGAGGCGGTGAGGAGGAGTTCATGGATTTCATCCACCTCATGTGTTCATCTGGGTCAGATCAACATCCCAAAATATGACCATCAGTAACGTCGGCACTGTTTCACAGGAAGCCCGTCTCATCACAGCCTGTCAGAGTGGAGGATGCAGAGCATCGCCCGGGACTCAGAGGACAGTACCGACGACGAGTTCTTTGATGCTCATGGTAACATCAGCAGTTTCTGCTCCGTCTACAGGAGATACACCTCCTCCCCCTCCACCTCTCCCGCCCTCTCTATATCTCTCTATTCCCCCCCTCTCCCACTTTCTGTCTCTCCCTCTTCTCAGGACCTGCTTGAGGTTTCTGCCTGTTAAAGGCAGTGTTTTCTCTCCTCTGTCTCCACCCTCTGCTGATGGAGGAGTCTGTAGGATCAGGAATAAAGACTTTGGTCAGAAAACTTGGAGAAACCCCAAATAAACCTTCAGTGTGAAGAACGCCGACGGACGCAGAGAGTTTAGTTTCCGTTCTAAAAACATCCAGAATCTTTCTTCAGAGTCACAGGAAGTGAAGCTGAAGGTCAGAGGGGTTCTCTCCACCTCTGGGGTCCGGATGAACGAGTGAATGACCGCTGGTTTATGTCTGCTGTCTTTCAGAGGATTTCTCTGACAACGAGGAGATATTTGTGAAGGACATCAGTAAGTGGAGCTCCAATGATCTGATGGACAAGATGGAGACCATAGAGGTGGACGACGCAGCAGGTAGGTCTGACCTCCGGTAGAGGGTGGAACATCTACCGCTTCGGTCACTGAGGGAGTTAACTCTTTCCACAGAAACGTTGTACCAGGAGTCGGGCGGCGAGTACGCGGCGATGAGTAATGAGGAGCGGCAGATGGAGGTACGGGTTCTCCTCTTCACCTCCTTCTCACTGACGGCCATGATTAAAAGAGCTGCGAGAAGAGCGCGGTCAGGATCCAGGATCCACTGACAAACAAAGGATCTCTCTTTGATTTAGATCCAGAGATAAAAGGAGTGAGTAAGGAGGGAGTGTATAGAGGGAGTATAGAGAGAGTGAGTATAGAACAGAGGGAGGGAGGACAGAAACAACCAGAGGAAGTAAAGGTTAAGAAAATATGACACGGTGGAAATACATTTTAGTTTTTAATAAGTCCATGTGATTAAAACGTAAGAAAGGAGTGATACAGGTTCTGTCTTAAAGCCCAGACTGATACCTGCTCCTTCTTAGCTGTGTTCTCCTGGAAGCTCCTCCCTCCTTCATCCCTCTAACACCTGTCTACTCTTCCTCCCTCTCTTCCAACCTGCAGGATTGTTCATCTCAGCAGTGTCTTCAGCCGTCCAAAATCCACGTCCTCATTCTGGTCCTGCATGGTGGCAACATTCTGGACACTGGTTCTGGTACAGCAGCATCTCCTTCTTCACGGTGTCGGTCCAGAGAGAAACCCCTCCCTCAGCTAAACATGTCTGCATATAAAGACGTGACACAGGGTCCTGTCCCAGAACACCGCCTGACTCTTGTTCAACAACTTCCATGACCGGCATCAGATTCAGGACTTCTAAATCACTGCATTGGGCTGGAGCAGACATGATGACATCACGTATGCTGCATTCATGATGACATCATGATGACATCACGTATGCAGCAGACAGATTGTCTCAGCTGGTATGATCTCAGGTAATAATATTTAACTCTGTTTGTCTGCAGGTGAGCAGAACAGCAAGCAGGGAGACGGAAACACGCTGAGCGGCGCCTTTGAGACCGTGATGAGGGTCCACTACCCCACGGCACTGGGCCGCATCGTCATACGAATGGTCCCTTGTCCTGCCGTGTGCGTCGATGCTTTCTCGCTGGTCTCCAAGTGAGCGACACTCGCGCAGGTCAACAACATTTGTGTATTCAGCCCCAGGACAGGTGCTGACCCGTCTCCCTGCTCTGCAGCCTGAGTCCCTACAGCTACGACGAGAGCTGCCTGTCCAGCAGTCAGGACCACATCCCTCTGGCTGCTCTGCCCCTCCTGGCTACCTCTGCTCCTCAGTATCAGGACGCCGTGGCGATGGTCATCCTACGAGCCAATCAGGTGTACAGTGACTTCATCAGGTCCTTAGGAGAGTCCTTCAATGGCCAGGTGAGTGTGTCTCCTTCCGCCCGGGTCGACCCGGTGTTTCTCAGCTCATGGTTTTGGTGGTGTTCTCTGATACAGGTGTGTGTCATCGGGGACTGTGTGGGGGGGATCCTGGGGTTCGATGCCCTCTGCAGCAGCTCCGTCACCGTGTCGGAAAGCCAGAGCAGCAGCAGACGGGGCAGCGCCATCAGTGTTCAGGTATCATTCTGCTGCAGAGCTAGCTGCTACATTAGCAACAGGAACTTGAGCTAAATGCTAAGAAGTGCATATTAATGAGACAAGATCAGAGTTAAATTCAATATATTGTATTCTTTTACATAGGAGGCTTTTTAACGGTGTTCTATGTATTTACATTAAGTCATACTAGTTACTGACACAAAATCAACAGATTTTAACATCTACCTGATTCATTAGAGTTATAGAAAATATTCATACATGATTGAAGGTTTTTGAAATCAGCACAAAAGAATTTGATACTCAATGTGTCACCATAGTATGTTAGCATGATGATATTTGTCATGAAGGATCTGCAATCAGGACCTTGTCGGTGTCATGACAATGGTGGTCACCATCCTCACCACTATTGTCACGACACCGACTTTGATAAGGTTCTGATTTGCAGATTCTTGCATGACAAATATAAAAATACTTTTGAGTTGAATGCAAATATCATCATGCTAGCAGACTAAATGTGACAATACTCATAAGTCTTAAAATAGTCACATCGGTACATGTTGACAAACGTCTGTTTAGCCAATGTGTCCATGAAATAATTAAATGTTCATAATGCTATGCTAACATGCTATTATCTCAGAAACCACTAAAGCTAACCGTTTCACTTCAACAAGGCTTTAATCATATTAGTATGCTAACAAGCTGAAGTCTCAGATTTTCTAATAGTACATGTTGACAAGGTTCTAATTATCAAATGTATGCATGAATTAATTAAAACCTCCCTCAGAATTAAACTACATTGGATATAAATCCAGTTCTAAACTGGAATAGATTAGATTCACAACAGCGTTCTTCAGGATTCGGATTGGTTAATTTATGCAAGGAAAGAAAAACGTGTCCATGCATATGTTTTGATTTAAATGCTAACATCACTATGCTAATAGCTAATAGCTGATCTGTTAGCTCAGGCTAACATCTCCATCACTCTGGTGAGAAAGATAAAACTAACCCGATGTCGTTGCGTTAGGACACGGACCTTCTCTCTCCAGGCATCATCATAAATAGCGTCTCTCCCTCCTCGCCGACCCTCGAAGGAAGTCGCCATCTCAGCCGCAGCAACATCGACATCCCTCGCTGCTCGGGGTCCGATGACGCCAAGAGACAACTTCCCCGCAAGCGCAGCGACTCGTCGACGTACGAGCTGGACACCATCAAACATCACCAGGCCTTCCTGTCCAGGTGAGTCAAAGACAGGGACGCCATCGTCTCAGACCGTCCATCAGAATCAGAGTCACAGGTGGTTCATGTTCAAGGCTACAAGTAATACAGTAGTTTACAGCCGCAGAGGCTCAGTGTGCTGCTGGTACCGGTCCAAGGCCCGGAAAACCACCACCACCGGTACTGCTAACCAGCAGGCTACCGCTGGTCAAAGAAAAAGAAGACGGAGAGGAGGAGGAGGAGGAGGTGAGACGGGCTGTGGTGGAGAAGAACTGCTGGGTAACCGAGGAGACTAAAGAGACCTGGTGGTGGAAGGAGGAGGTTCAGGAGAGGATAAGCAGGAAAAGGTTAACAATCTGTGAGCAGCAGGAAGGTTACATGACCCGTAAGTTCTCTACAGATGAGATGTTTGCTCTGAGAAATCTGTTGGAGGAGTAGAGAGAAGGTCAGGAGGAGTTGATGGAGGAGGAGTAGAGAGAAGGTCAGGAGGATATGATGGAGGAGATGTTGGATGGGTTCAAGGTTCCGTCTGAAGGGAACAAACCAATGAAGAAGAAACATGAAACAAGGAGTTAAATCCGGTGTGACTCTGGATTGAAGAGTACTCTGATTACAGTTCAGCGCTGACTCCACTGATCCAACCATTGAGTTCCGTTTCTTCTCGCCCTCTTCAGTCTTCACTCCAGCGTTCTGCTCGGCGAGCCCGGCTCCCGGCGCTCCAGTAACAGCACCATGCTGGAAGGAGGCTCGCTGGGAAAGTTTGACTTCGAGGTGACGGATTTCTTCCTGTTCGGTTCTCCGCTGGGTCTGGTCCTGGCGCTGAGGAAGACCGTGGTGCCCTCGCTGGATGGTGAGGAAGGTCATGCTGGAGATAATTTCTACTGATGTTCTTCAGGGCTAGAGGTCCGACTGTATGCGCTAAGCAACAGGATAAAAAGGTTCCTGGTTCCGACAAGACACATTCACCAATAAGCCATAACATTATAACCATCTGACAAATATTGTGAGGAGCCTCCTTTTGCTCTAGAACAGCTCTCTGACCCATGCAGGTCCAGACTCCAGCAGATCCTTTAGGTCCTGAAAGTCCTCAGGTGGAGCCTCCATTGATCGGACTTGCTTATAACAGAACATTCCACAGATGCTGGATTGGACCGAGATCTGGAGAATCTGGAGGCCCGGTCAGCACCTTGACCTTGTTGTGTTCCTCAAACATTCCTGCAGAGAGTCAGGGAGCTTCATCCTTCTGGAAGACATAAATGTTACAAACAAGTTCTGAGCTTCCTGCCTTATATGCCCCGCCCACTGACAAGGTGATCAATGTTGGAGCTCAACTGTCACTAGTCATAATGTTATGGCTTACCTGTACAGTCTTGCCTCTAATACCCTTGACAGACGGACCTGATCTTCAAGCACCAGAAGACGTTCATCTTTGTGTTGGTGTTTCCACGCATTTGATCCGATGCTTGTTTTTTTACGCTGAACATCTTCGTCACTGGTCGTAGATCTTCGTCTCATGGACTTTCTCTCTGTGTTCCAGTATCTGTTCTGCGGCCGGCCTGTCAGCAGGTTTACAACCTCTTCCATCCAGCTGATCCCTCAGCTTCCCGCCTCGAGCCTCTCCTGGATAAGAGGTTCCACCTCCTGCCTCCCTTCAGCATCCCTCGGTACCAGCGCTTCCCTCTGGGGGACGGACACTCGGCCCTCCTGGGTAGGTCCTCCTCAGATGTTTCACTGCAGACCTGAAGATGTGCGTCCATTTTGATCTCCTTGTCTCCTCCTGGCTTTCCTAGTTGATACGGTGCAGAGCAACCCTCAGCTTCTGATGGAGTCCGGAGGAGCAGCGGCTCACCGCTTCCAGGAGAACCCCATCAGCGAGACCTCCTTCCCAGTTCCTGTCCTGAACTGTCACAGCCTGCAGCTCCACACAGACAGTGTGTACCTGCGCTCATCGCTCCTCTTCCTCATTCTTCATCCTCTCCTCCAGGAGAATAATAGATTCATCTAGAGCGCTTCTGTCCCAGAGACCTCAAAATAAAATAGACCAGGACAGCTTGTTGATTTAGAGGCGTGGTTAGTTGACCTTTGACCCAAAACTAGCACCACAATCACATGTTAGGACTCTGGAGGAAGACCTTTGTTGAAGGTCTCCCAGACCCGGGGTCTGGGTTTCAGAATAAAAGGATGATGTTTATGACATCGTAACATTTCTGGAGTTTCCTCTTTAGCCAACATCATGATAGCTAACATTGTGTTAGCTAACTTCAGCTAGGTTAGTCCTCTGCTGGCTATAGCTTCGTATTCAGTTCTGCAGACAGGAGTGGGATCTCCTCATGACCCTCAGCAGAACCCAGAATCTTCACTCCTGAACATAGTTTGAGAAGAAGATGGACAAGAAACAGGTCAGCAAACAAAATGGCGTTAAAAAGTGCCATTTGTCTGATTGCAGGCTGCACAACCGGAACAACTCGACGGGTCCAGCTCAGAAGACAGCTGGTTCTGATTGTTTTCTACCTCACCTATTGATCCAGGAGGTCCGGCTCTGAAGACCCGTCTTGATTGATTGTTATGCAGCATTTCCACTTGGACCCAGGAGACCATGGACCGGTAGAACGATCCGTCTGACTCCTCTCTCCTGTCTCTGCAGCGGACTCTCTTCACTCTCCGACCTTTGTGGACAGCCAGTCCCCGTCCTCCACCTCACCTGGCGTCCCTCACCTTCGGTTCAACCGCCGGGCGAGCGAGGCCAGTCTGGCGAGCCAGGCGTCGGGTTTAGCTGACTCGTACACGGCCTCCAATATCGCCACCAGTAAGTTGACCTCTGACCTTCCTCTCCCGACCCACATGTTGGCTATCAGTTTATGTGTTGACGTTGTCATTTCCTCCCTCCGATCGCCCCCCAGCACCCACAGCCAGCCCCTCTAAACGGCCCCCGCTGACCCAGCTGACTCTTCCCTACAGTAGATTCGTCTCTCGGACTCTGTCCTCACGGTCGCCCCACAAAGTCCGTCAGGTGTCCCCCAAAGCCAACGGCGTGGAGTCTGAGCCGAGCTCTGACCTCACCGATGTCACGACTGACATCACCTCGGCGCCCCCCTCGCCCGGGGCGCTGAAGAACATAGAGAAAGGTATCCCTTCGAGGACGTAGGGAAGGACGCTCGGCTCCATCCTCCTTCCCAGTGCGTTTTACTCCCTCCTCCCTCCGAGGCCCCTCCTCCTCAGCTGTTTCCAAAAATGACTTACGTGACGCGTAATCATTCTTGTCTGGAGCTCAGATTCAGGAGAACCGCGTTTCTGTTTCCCAGGTTGTGAGTCTGAGCGGATGTGTTCCTGTGCGTGTGCATGTCAGAGGCGTCTGTAGGTTCTCTAGGTGGTGCAGTGTCCCTTTAAACTTCTCCATCTTCTGTAAGTGAGCAGGAACTGGATCTGCAGTGGGCGCCACAAACATCTGCAGACTAACGTCTCAGCTCCGCCCCTTCCCGTTTGTCTCCTCGCCGCAGTTGCGTCTCGATGGTGGGGCAGTAAGAGGATGGACTACGCCCTCTACTGCCCTGATGCCCTGACGGCGTTCCCCACCGTGGCCCTGCCTCACCTCTTCCACGCCTCCTACTGGGAATCCACAGACGTCGTCTCCTTCCTGCTCCGACAGGTTGGGAAACTTTCTCACCTCATCGGCAGCGTTTGCTTTACTCTGTAAATAAAGGAGAGCCGCGTCGTTACTTATTAAGTCTTTGATCTCGCGCTGGAACAGACGGTCTTCACGTCACATGACCACGAGATTAAATAAAACCGTCATTCTTCCAAATTCACCGACAATTCTCTGACTGTAAAAAAGTATTTGTCCAGCGCTAACTCTTCTGAGTTCAAATGTATTGAGTCTAATGTCGAAGTTGGAAATAAATTATTTAATGATAATAATAATAATACATTTAATTTATAATGGAATTTAACTTTTACATTTCTGGTCAAAATTAAAATGGTTTTACAGTGCGCGGTGGCGGGTCGAGTATTTGACATGGAGTCTTTTTAATCCGTTGATTTATCGTCCCGATTGTGAGACTAAAACCCACAACCTGACCCAGAGGTTCTGAACCCGTTCTCCAGGTGATGAGACACGAGAACTCCAGCATCCTGGAGCTGGACGGCAAAGAGGTGTCAGAGTTCACGCCGTCCAAACCGAGGGAGAAGTGGCTCCGCAAGAGGACGCATGTCAAGATCCGGGTAAGAACCCTCCCCTCTGACTAGGTTCTTCTCCAGGTGTGGATCTGTCTTCATGGACCTGGACAACGTCCCTCATCAGAACATATTAATGAACTCTGACTTCCTGTTTGGTCTCCTGTGTGTCAGAACGTGACGGCCAACCACCGCGTGAATGACGGCGTGTTCACGGAGGACGGAACTCAAACGGTGACGGGGCGCTTCATGTACGGCCCTCTGGACATGGTGACCCTCACAGGAGAGAAGGTAACGGTCCGGCCGCGGCGACCCGGAAACACACCTGTGTCCCAGAGGTCACAGAGCGCGTCTGTTATTTCCCGCAGATTGACATCCACATCATGACGCAGCCTCCGTCTGGAGAGTGGGTGCTCTTCACCACAGAGCTGACCAACAGCAGTGGGCGTGTCTCTTATGTCCTCCCAGACAGCCGGCGGCTCGGCATCGGGGTGTACCCCGTCAAAATGGTGGTCAGGTACGCCGAGACATCGTAACACAAACAACAACAAGTATGTTCTGTTCCTCTGACGCTTCCTGTCCTATCCATCCTGTCCTTCCTGTCCCTCTATCCTTCCTGTCCCTCTATCCTTCCTGTCCTTCAGAGGAGACCACACGTCAGCGGACAGCTACCTCACCGTCGTGCCCCCAGGGACCGAGTTCGTGGTGTTCAGCATCGACGGCTCCTTTGCTGCAAGCGTTTCAATAATGGGCAGCGACCCAAAGGTTCGAGCCGGAGCCGTGGACGTGGTGAGGTGAGGGTCAGGTCCAAAGTAATAAGTACTGACCAGCCACAACATTGATTATCTGGTTACCATGGTAACCTGTCAGTGGGGCTGAGGGGGTTCTGAAAGCGGTCCAGTTCACCTGTATGAGTTGCAGATGGTCCAGCAGATGGTGTCACCTCCGCCTGAACTCCTGTTTGCTCCATTTCCTCCATCATTTCTCGCAGGTACTGGCAGGACTTGGGCTACTTGATCATTTACGTGACGGGTCGCCCTGACATGCAGAAGCAGCGGGTGGTGGCCTGGCTCTCACAGCACAACTTCCCTCACGGCATCGTCTCCTTCTGCGACGGGCTGGTTCACGACCCGCTCCGACACAAAGCCAACTTCCTCAAATTACTCATCAACGAGGTGAGAGAGGCGGCTGCGGACTGAAGTCACTTGCGCTCCAGAACAGGTCCATAAACGTGTTCTGTTCTTTAGGCCCACATGAGGATCTTTGCGGCCTACGGCTCCACCAAGGACATCTCCGTGTACTCGTCCATCGGCCTGCCGCCGTCACACATCTACATCGTGGGCCGGCCCACCAAGAGAATGCAGCACCAGTGTCAGGTAGATCATCATGGAACCTTCTTCTTCTGGGCCGGGTCGCCTCTGAACACGAGACACGTAGAAGGAAACTTTCCGCCGTCATTCTGAGGACGTTCAAATGCTGCACCTCATGAATAAAAGCAGATTCTTTAACAGGTCAAACATTTGAATATTTGTTGGTAGAGATTAAACACGACTCACCTCTAATATGAAAAGAAACTGGAGCTGGACCTCGACGGTCCTCGTGGAGAGAAGTATTATTTACTGTTTTAAAAACAGCAGCTCTGCTTTACTGTCCTATGGTTTCCCCAAACCACACTTTTATGTTAATGGTGAAGGCTTCCTTTGGATTTCTGTTCTAAACGTCAAATACTAATAATACAGATTACTCACACATAAAACACATGACTCACACATAGTAACAGATGAGTCACACATAAAACACATGACTCACACATAGTAACAGATGACTCACATACTAACACATGACTCACACATAGTAACAGATGAGTCACACATAAAACACATGACTCACATACTAACAGATGACTCACACATAGTAACAGATGACTCACACATACTAACAGATGACTCACACATACTAACAGATGACTCACACATACTAACAGATGACTCACACATAGTAACAGATGACTCACACATACTAACAGATGAGTCACATAGTAACAGATGAGTCACATACTAACAGATGACCCACACATAAAACACGACTCACACATAGTAACAGATGACTCACATACTAACAGATGACTCACACATAGTAACAGATGACTCACATAGTAACAGATGACTCACACATAGTAACAGATGACTCACATACTAACAGATGACTCACACACTAACAGATGAGTCACATACTAACAGATGAGTCACATAGTAACAGATGACCCACACATAAAACACGACTCACACATAGTAACAGATGACTCACACAGTAACAGATGACTCACACATAGTAACAGATGACTCACATAGTTACAGATGACTCACATAGTTACAGATGAGTCACATACTAACAGTATGTGACTCATCTGTTAGTATGTGACTCATCTAACAGATGACTCACATAACAGATGACTCACATAGTAACAGATGACCCACACATAAAACACGACACACACAGTAACAGATGACTCACACATAGTAACAGATGTCTCACATAGTAACAGATGACTCACACAGTAACAGATGACTCACACAGTAACAGATGACTCACACATAGTAACAGATTACTCACACAGTAGCAGATGACACACACACACACACACACACAGTAACAGATTATCAGCACCAGTATGTCGGTCTGGAATGTGGAGCATCAGCGGCTTGAAGAAGACGTTTTTAAAATATTTGAATTATTATTATTGGTGTGTTCGTTTTGAGACAATGTTTGACCTTCTCTGAACATCTCTTCCAGTTCATTCCGGACGGCTACGCTTCCCACCTTTCCCAGCTTGAGTACAGCCACAGGTCTCATCCTGCCAAGACTGCCAGCTCTCGAATGGTCCTCCGCAAAGGCAGCTTTGGATTGGGCGCCACCGGAGGGGACTTCCTCCGCAAACGCAATCACATCTTTCGCACCATTTCCTCTCAGCAGCCTGGAGGGGCGGCGTCCGTTTTGCCCAACCAGACCGTGCGTACCGAGCGCACGCTGAGCCAGTGCGAGGTGGATCGGGAGCGAGCGGTGGGCCCGGCCGCTCAGAGGAGTATGAGCATCGCTGCAGGGTGCTGGGGCCGCAGTGGGAGCACAAAGGAGGGCAGTGGGGGGTTACTGGGCCCGAAATAAGGCTAAAGAGGAGCTGCAGCGTTGAAGAACCCCGGCCTGAGTCACTGTGATCTCTGGACTGGACCAGGACTGAATGGAGCGTTATACTTTGGAAATGAAAGGGACCTAGCGTGAGCGTAGTCTGAGCGTAGCTGTCCAGGAGGAGTGGATCAATCACGCCAAGCAGGATGCAGCGAACAAAGACGGTTTCTATAGCATGACTTCTTACAGTTCAACTTTTATAGGATTCATCACTGATACAAACGACTGGAGGGAGGGACGGAATATCGGAAGCCTTAATCTGATCTCGTCTAACGGGACAAACCCCACCTCCCCCCTCCCAATATAAAACACTGTTCACGCATTTGAATCATGACCTCAGGACGAACTGCCACTTCAGACGTTTGGGTTGATCCGCCGCCGTGTCAGGAAGACTTTCAGCGCGGCTTCTGTTGCCGCTGAGCGTCCAGCGGCGAGAGATCAAGCACATTTAGCCGACAGCTGACCGAGATGACAGTTCAGACAAACATTTTATACGTGCCGACAGTCTGGGGCGTTATTCTCCAGTTTGAGTCCGTCTGTCTGCACACAGTGGTGCAGTGTGGAGGCGGAGCTACTTTCTAATCATGTCTGTTATTTGAGTGAACTTATCCTGTAAGCCAGTCTCACAGAATTTCTGCTTTTGAATAAACCCAAAAACTCAACCGATTTGCATAAAATACCAGAGCCTCCGGCGCTGAAGAACTAAAAAACTTTTTCCAAATTGAAAGAGTCGTCATCCAACGGCCCAGTAGATGCAGCAGGAACCTGAAGGATTGTGGGAAAATAAGTCTCACAGGTGAGCACATGTACGGACTGTTGTGTTAAGACAACCGGGTCAGAGCAGACATCTTTGGAGTTCTCACTGGGAACCAGATCTACTTACGTAGGGGTGGAGTTTCGTTTGATTCAAATCTTCTTCGGCCCAAATGAAGTTCTGGAGGAAATCTCTCAAAGTCCATTGAGAACTCTTCCAAACAAACAAATGTTTACTAGCCCTCGTTGGTAAAACCGTCTGGTCAGCTAGCAGCATTCAGTGTGGCCTCGGCGCCATCGAAGGCCTTAAGACCCAACAGATGAGCGGAAAGCAGCATCAAGGACTCAAATCTGTACAGTCCACAGCAACAATCCCTTTATATATCCATCTGCTTACAATACCTCCGACCCACCAGTGGGTGGTGCTGTCCACCACGTGCTGCTGCCGGGCACACTGGTGTGGTGTTTCCTGGATTTTTGCTTGTTTTGTCATAGGAGACAGAACAGGATGGACGCAGTTCTCCTGAGGAGCCAGCTTGGACCCAGTACCTCTTCATAGCTTTCACTCGCAGAGACCAGTCAGTATTTTTTCAGACGGACTGAGGAATGGGCCGAAAGCGGTTCAGTCTGAATGTTTGAAGGACCGGATCCGTTCAGTGGTGAAGGTGGAGGCGAGGATGACCGTGGTCAGAGCAGACGTCGTCTCAGTGCTCCTGTTTACGGTTCTGTGTTTCAGAACGGTCAGATTTTTCGGTGCAAAGGCAAACCAAAGTTAGAAGGCGGGTCAAAAACAGTTCCTCATGTTCTACTGGTCATTCAGAAAATTCTGTTGTCATTTCAAGGATGAGGGAAAAAACACGACAAATGGCATAAAGTTAAGATTAGAAGATCAGCAGCCGCTTGAGTTCATCAAACCACATTTTACCTTTTGGAATGAAATCCCATTCAAAACCAGGTTTTTGACAAATTCCAGTGCCGACTCAGCTAAAAGCGAAAGTTTTACACTCTAGAATGAAGGCGGCATTCAGATGCTAAATGATATCACTGGGATGAATTGATTTTCCGATAAAGTTGTTCGTTAGCTCCTTCTATTCTGCTCTGGTGTTCCCCAGGGCTCCTTACTCGGAGGAGTTTTGGCTAGTGACATTTTTACAGACATGAGGAAAAATCGTGGGCATTTCTAACTCTGTCAAACGATACTAGCTTCAGAAAAACATAATATTTTACTGTTATTGAATGAAAGCTCACCCTCGTTTCTGGTACTACCTCTCAGAAGAGAGAATTCCTGGGTCCGTCTCTTTATTTTAGTTGCACTAAAATTCTTTTGGTTCTCCTCGTGCAACATCCGTCTTCCAAGTGGACATTGGTTCCGTAGTTTCTGCATAAAGAGAGTAAATGTTGTAGCCCAGGGCTCTGTGCTCGGACCACTTTTATTTTGCCCTATCATAGGAAAAAAACTCCTGAATCTGCCCTTTTATCCAAAGCTACTCGATAATGAACGTTTATAAAGTCTGATCCAATAGTGTTCTGATGGGACCAGTGAGGAACCCCTCCTACTGGTGACGCAATTCATTATCTGCTTTAAAAAGTTGTTGTCGGAGATAAAATATCTCTTCACCATGGTGGCTCACGTTAGCTTAGCATTTTTAATGGTGTTAGCTAACACTTGAAGCTGTAGGCAGAATGGCTCCGTCAGCATTCAGCTCTTTTATTAAACCTATAGCGTGTATTTCATCCTGTTATTGTATTTCATACCTGACGGTACCATCCTGAATGGACGGAACCGGACTTCAGGGTCAGTATTTAGCAGAGCTGCTGCTGCACTGGTCCTCTGCTGCCCCCTGCTGTTTGTTAATCATCAGTTATCTACCTGTAATAAATCACGTTAGTCCACTTTTATCCAGGTTGAGGAAAAATAGTGTTTCATTGTTTGAAGCAATATACAAGGATCTGCCATAACATTGTAACCACTGACAGGAGAAGTCAAGTCACTCATCATCTCGTCTCAACGTTTCCGTTGGTTGGATATTTTAGACACTCACATTTTTTCCTTTGATGTGTTGGAAGCAGGAAAAATGGTCAAGAGGAAGGAGAGACTTTGACAAGCAGCAGACTGTTATAACTATACGACTGGATCAGAACATCTCCAGAACTGTGGGTCTTGCTGGGCTTTCCTGGTCTGCAGTGGTTAGAACCTACCAAAGTGGTCAAAAGGAAAACTGGTGAACAGGTTACAGGGTCAGGGGTTAGGCTGTGTTGTCAGCATTGACCCCTGTCAGAGGTCACAGCGTAACACAGACCTCGTCTGACCTCAAATTGGGACCTACACACTACTAGGCAGGTGGTTTTAATGTTATGGCTGATCTGATCTTTTGCAGCTGGAAGGAGGCGTTGGTTCCACAGATGGACTAAACACCAGCAGGAGATGAACGTAGGGTGAGACCAGGTACCGATGGACAGTTCTCCACCCTACCGGAACAACTACAGCAAGAAAAACCACGTTCAGGTTTTCAGATCACCGCCTGATCCCTGTGGACTTTTTCAACTGATCCTTTAAAGCCACAAAAGCGTTCAGAGAACTTTAGCAGATCTGGCTCATTTCACGATTCTGGTTCTGATTCTGGTTTCAGTTTACGTTCCCAAATTTAGCCTCATTGTTTCCGCTCTAGCTGCTCCGTCATCTCGCGTCAGCGTTTTCCTCACGCGTCGCTACGCCCTCGTCTGAACGCCAGTCAGGACGGAGGAGTAGAAGTACCGGACCGAGAGGTTTCCAGAACCAGGGGTTTTGAAACTCTGACCACCGCTTCCCTCCGAGGGACAGAAGTCAGAGGATTCAGCAGCGGCTGCATGTGAGGTTTATTACCACAATAACAAGTAAATCCTGAAAAACTCCCTTTCACTGCCGCCTCTGAGCGTCTCCAGTCCTTCGTAGAGACCCGGGAGGTTACCGGGGATCTGAGCCGGTTCCTCGTGGCTGAAGACCTCCAGTACTGTCATCTTGCTGGGTTTCAGCTGAGACAGGCATTCTAGAATGTTCCAGGAGTTCTTCAGGACCGAAGGCCTAGGTGGGTTTGGGACGATTGTGATTATAAGCGTCCGATGATGGAATCCGTCATACCTTCCATCCCTATGCTTCACTGTAGGTAGATGTTCTTTTCAGCACCTGCGTGTCTCGTCCTCCTCCAGACACGCCTCTGATCCAAAGCCCCATTTTGGTTTCATGGCTCCTCAGAGCAGCATCCTCAAACCTCCAGGCTCAGAGCTCCTGCACAGACGCCTCTTCTGGTTTTGGGTCAGCGGCGCTGAGGTCAGTGTGAAGGTCGGATGGATCATTCAGACTGCGGCCGTCAGTAAACGGATCTGTTGAATAGACCTGAATATTTTTCCTTATTAAATTGATTATTCTGACGTCTAATGGATAGATTCTTATTTATCCAACAACTATTTGCTTACAAATATGCAAATTGGTTTCAGAATTATGGTTTTTCTTTGATGCTCCCTCCTCCTGGGGTTTGGTTCTGGTTTCAGTATTAATCATATCTGATGAGTCGTACCATCAGATCCTCCGGAGGAACCGCTCAGAGTTTGAAAACCGCTGATTACAGCCACCTTTGATCCCAGCAGAAACAGGAAGTGCGCGAGCGTCTTGGACCGACGGGATGCTGATGACATCATCACTGGAGGAGAAACATATGCGGGCGAGTTTGGATTTAGAGACAAGCTCCGACTCCCGTTCCAAAACAGCTGTGACGTGATGTAAGACCTGTATGCAGGAAGAATAATGCAACCATTGTCAAATCTATTTAATCTGGATTTAATTAACGAGATATTTAATCCTCAAATGTCATTTTAATTTATATATACCATCGCAGATGTTTTACTTGTGGGTCCTAACACCCCCTTATACCATCAGATGTGTTACCTATGGGCACTAACACCCCCTCATAACCACCCCTCTGGAATGAGGAGTGTATTTTCTAGAGGACTTCTGGCTGGTTGTACATACTGTACAGACGTAGGACTTTTATTTATGACATCAGGATCACCTCACTGGAACGTTCAGGTGAAACATGTTTGAAAAATGTAGCATTTTGTTGTGGCTAAGACGACGGACCAATGAGGACGGTTGTTTTTAACACGTGCAATATTCCAACCGCGGCCATCTGCAAACACGCCGCCGGCTTCTTCACGTCTCACAGGACCACCAAACCCACTCTTCAAAGGGGAGTATTTTAAAAACCTGCCTTAGATATGAACTTGGAAGGGGAGGCGGTTTTCTGAGTGGGCGGGGCATGAAGAAGAAGAGGTGGCGCTCTAGTTAGCAGGCTTTTGCATGTCTGATTGAATCTACTTAACCTTCATGCTTTACAACAATAAAACCTGATGTGTCGTCAAACCGGTCCTGTTCGGTCCAAACGTGTCTGCTGATTTCACCTGTCATCCCCTCGTGTGGGTCAAAGGTCACATCAACTGAGAATACTGTCAAACCAATAACACGCCATCACAAACAGCTGGCATCAAAACCCACTTTTAAAGGTGCAGACTGTAGAATTACTCTTAACTATTTTATCTAGTGTGTTACCAGGTGTAAATAAGAATAGTTGTCTTAAAGTTATCTTAGAAAAAGGGGGCGGGTCTTCCTCCATGGAGGCCAGTGTTGTACGGTAGTCCAGAACAGACAAACTGGATGCAGGGAGGACTTTTCACATTCTAAGGTTGAAGGACGACAAAGACAATATTAACCATCAAAGACGGGCGGGTGTAACTGGACTACGGTTCTGATAAAAGCAGCTTGGTTCCACATGCTCCTATTATTTAGCACAACAACCAGCGAGGTGGCGTGATCCCGACCCTCAGAGGAAACATGAAGACCCCACTCAGAAACCACAGAGGTAAACTGGTTCTGCATGGCTGGCGGCCCCCGACCTTTCACCCCATCGCCTCCTGAGGACGGGACCACGACTCCCACTAACGAACCTTTGTTTCTTTTTTCTATATTCCCCCACCTTAATGACTTATTCAAGAGAAGTAATCATTAAAATCATCACCCCGCCTCCTTCACTAACGTCCCAGCGACTGCAGTAGTTCAACTCACTCACACCTCCCTGGTTCTCCTCGATCAGACTCCTGCAGGTGTTCTCCTCGGGATGTTTGTGGAGCCTCTGGTCTCGCGGTCAGGCCCGTCCTTCCTTCCCTTGAGCAGCAGTAATTCAGGCTAACTTGTGGCGTCCATGACAGATCAGACGCCGCGGGCTAGCAGTCACTCCCAACACTCATCAGGTACCCGGTCCCTGAAACACGACCTAGAACTCCAAACAAGATGTTCTGGAGCCTCACTCCGATCATCATGTCCCCCTCTAATAACCTGTCACTGGTTATAAAGTTATGGCTGGTTGTGCTCTGAACAGACTGAGTTAAGACAGGAAGTGGAACTGAAACCCACCTGCTACCAGTAACAGCAGGTGTAGGCGGCAGCGCCGCCCACAGGCTGAGGTGGTTACTACATGATTACCAGGACATGAATCCATCTTTAAACCGCTGTTTGGACCGCACAGCACTTTTCAATGGGTTGCTTCTGAAGCTTCCTCTCAAACACACAAGCTGTTTAGAAAACAGCTTCAGGAGTCTGAGGAGCAGCGAGGAGGAGAGACGCCAGCAGGGGGTCCAGGAGACGCATGATGACTCGCGGCCAGTCAAAAGTCTGGACACGCCCACTCTCTCATAGGGTTCTTTATTTTAGCTACTTCATTTTAAGGGACAAGAACGGTGGAAAAGTATCGGAGCGCCTCCAAAACCTCAAATGAAATGTTAAGTCCTTACCACACACTTCCTGTTTGTTACCAATCACTTCCTCTCACACTATGAATACGTCACGTACTTTATAAGAAGGCGATGATGTCACCAGGAGAGACGACAGTTCTGCTTCTACTTTCAGGGATTTACAGAAGACATCTCCTCATCTCCTCTTCTCCTCAGTGACCAGGGAGGCAGCAGCTGCTGGATCTGAGCATCAGATGATGATGATGAAGATGATGATGTCATCCCGGCCCAGGGGGGCTATTAACCGTTCTGACCGGGCTCCTGGGAGGAGGTCAAAGTTGAGGTGCAGTGGTAAATACTTCAGATCCTGAGAGGTTGTTTGTTTGTTTGTTTGTGAGTTCATAGCAAAGACATTTAATACATCAAACATTTAGATCGTTTACACTTCTTTACTTTTACACACGCCTTCTTTCATACTTCTTCAGCAGATTACAAAACAGTGACAGTAAAGAAAAGCGTCCAGTCAGAAGGTGTCCAAACCCATGGCTGGTTCTGGATCTACTGGGTCTGGAGCTCTAGAGAGGGCGGGGCCTTTTGGGAGTTATCTGTTGACTAGCCTGCTCCTCCTCCTGGAGGGCACAGCGGAAAGACTTGACCTTATCTGAAAGCAGAGAGCGGAGGACAGGAGTCAGGAGGAGGAGCGGCCAACATCTCACCATCTCACGTCTCCTGAAGCTTTACCTCGCAGCTCCGTCAGAATATCGATCTTCTGCTCCAGGATCTGCTCCAGCTGGGTTGCGTACGACTCTGCGTCGTAGTCCACCTCCTCCGTCATCTCCAGAAGGACCTTCTCGTCCTCCAGCCAGCGGATGGACTCCTGAGGAGACGGCGGGGGGAAAGATACATTTCTTGTAGTTTTCTTTAACCTTCAGGGTCACGATTCACGTGTGACACCTCAAGTAGGTTCTGACATTGTGACCCCTTCAACACTGTGGTACAAACATCTCCTCTAACTGGACCGCACAGAACCAGAAGATAGAGCAGAGAGAAGTCTGCAAGTAAATCCTGACCAACTGTCATCAACTCCTCTTCTATCTGATCGACCCAGATCAATAATCAACACTGAGAGAGTGAGTCCAGAGAGTGAGCAGATATAGTGAGTACAGAGAGTGAGTACAGAGTGTGAGTACAGAGTGAGTCCAGAGAGTGAGTACAGAGTGTGAGTACAGAGTGAGTCCAGAGAGTGAGTACAGAGTGTGAGTACAGAGTGTGAATACAGAGAGTGAGTACAGAGTGAGCATAGACAATGAGTAGCAAGAGAGTGCGCCAGAAGAGTGAGCAAAGAGAGTGAGTACAAAGAGTGAGTAGAGGGAGTCAGCAGAGAGAGTGAGTACAGAGTGTACAGAGAGTGAGCAGATAGAGTGAGTAGAGAGATATAGTGAGAGCGAATACAGAGAGTGAGTACAGAGAGAGTGAGTAGAGACTGAGCATAGCGTGTGAGTAGAGAGAGTGAGTACAAGTGAGTAGAGGGAGTGAGCAGAGTGAGTACAGCGAGAGTGAGTACAGCGAGAGTGAGTACAGAGAGTGAGTACAGAGATATAGTGAGAGCTAGCAGAGAGTGAGTAGAGATAGTGAGCACAGACAGTGAGTACAGAGAGTGAGTACAGAGAGAGTGAGTAGAGGGAGTGAGCAGTGAGTGTAAGCAGAAAATAACTGATCAATTCTGATCTCACCAGAAGATCCAGCAGAACCACCGATAGTTTGAAGAGAAGAAACGGCAGGAAAGGGATTTTTCTAATAATCACAGAACCTGCTTTTTTTCTCTCTAGGTCCGATTTGTCCCTGGAACCATCCCGCCCCTCCTCTTCCAGTAACAATGCAAACATGCTGCTGCCCATGTGACCTCTGAACCCTTCAGCAACACGGTGACCTCCTGAGGCGTCTCCTCATGCTTCTCTCCGATTAGCGGCAGTACTGATGTGAATGTATTCATCGGATCAGCACCATCAGCTCCTGTGCAGTCATATGAAGGTTTTACTTACCTGGAACACGACCCTGTGGTCCTCAAGAACCTGCTCCTCCATCTCCACCAGCTGGGACACCGCTTCATGGAAGGTGAAGAGCTGAGGCGAAACTTCTTCCTCCTACAGAGAAGGCAGAACGCGTTTGGTTTAAGGTCCAAAACCAACAACAAAACTGAACCAGTTATTGTTCCAGTAAAAGCTCCTCCTCCAGAGAAGCTGAGGAGAACCCAGAACCCTCCTCGTTATGACCTTCCTCATCCTTCACTAGTCTCATTCTCACGTCGTGGTTCTGACCCCTAAACACGTTGACAGTTGTTGATTCAGGACTTGTTTGTGTTTTTGGTTCATTCTTCTTGTAAAGCAAGAAACTTTGACTAAAATAAGTCCAATAAAAGTTCTTCTTGTTCTTCTCGTTATTCCTCTTCTTGTTATTCATCTCGTTCTTGGAAGAATTATTATTATTTTTATTTTTTTTAACAGTTTCATTTCAGATGTGGATATTGAAAATCGAAAAACACCAATGATGAGACACCAGTACCACAGGTTTACTACATGATCCATCCTGGAGCTGATGAGACACCAGTACCACTGGTTTACTACGTGATCCATCCTGGAGCTGATGAGACACCAGTACCACAGGTTTACTACATGATCCATCCTGGATCTGATGAGACACCAGTACCACTGGTTTACTACGTGATCCATCCTGGAGCTGATGAGACACCAGTACCACAGGTTTACTACGTGATCCATCCTGGAGCTGATGA
>VRLP01006010.1:0-31861 GCA_009660295.1 Lophius piscatorius | reverse complement strand
CACTTCTCACCGGGATCCCTGATAAAAGTCTTCAAAGACTTCAGTATGTTCAAAACAGTGCTGCAAGGATCCTGATGAGAGTTCGTAAACACGAACACATCACTCCTGTTCTTCATTCCCTTCATTGGCTTCCCATCTCCACCAGGATTGATTATAAGATCTCTCTCCTCACTCACCAGTGCATCCATGGTAACGCACCCCCCTACCTAAAAGAACTACTCACCCCACTGACCTCAACACGATCCCTCCGTTCTACCCACTCATACCGCCTCCTCCTTCCCTGGACTAAGCTCAGCACCATGGTTGATCGGGCCTTCTGTTCTGCTGCCCCTCGTCTGTGGAATGCCCTCCCTGACCATCTGAGGGCTCCACAGACGACTGACACATATAAAAAAGGGCTTAAAACTTTCCTTTTTAGCAGAACCTGTAACTTTAATTAATATTGCTGCTTTTTGGTCAGGTTTTTATATAGTTATTATTTTATTTTTTATTGATGCTTTTATCTGCTTTACTTTGTCGCACTTTGAGATTTGATCCAAATGTAAAGTGCGTTATAAATTAAATGTATTATCATTATTATTATTATTATTATCAGAAAGCTTTCTGTTTGAGTTGTATCTGCGCATGCCCAGGGTCGTGACATAATTCTCCGCTATGTTTTTTCAGCGCCGCAACAGATTTTAAATACGGCGGCTTCAAAACAGTACCGGTCTGTATCGGAGAGTCATTTACTCATTGCAACTTTGAAATATTTTAACATTTTTGGACGTTTATATGGGCGAAAAGTCAGTTCCGCGCACGCCCTCTTTGTCATATTCTTCTTCTGGGCGCTTGTTGGCAGTCGGCACCCAACTCACCGAAGCATTATCGCCACCATATGAACGGGAGTGTGGAACGTCTGCGCATGTGTGAAAGTGTTTCCGATTAGGTGAGTTGATACATGAAAACACCGGGTCGGAAAAGATCACAAGTCATGAAAACAGGCAACCGACATTGCAATTCGGAAAGCTTTAATTCGGAAAGGAGAAAAGTGTCCCATGTAAACCTGACACAACAACAAAAAGAGTGCTCACTCAGAATGGCATGGGTGTTGGGTAAGCACAAGATGCCTTTTGTCTCATTAAGCAGCAGTGTTTCACACAAAAAATTGTTTTTCATTGCACTTTGATACCTGAGATCTTGATATATTTGTTTATAAAAGCATTCTATGGAGGGATTTGTTTTATTTGTGTATTTATTTGAATTTATGTCAAAATGGAAATGGCATTTTATTTTATTTTAGTATATAATTTGGTGTTTTGGATGAAAGGGACATTTTGCTTTGAATATAACAGTAATATGGCTTATGGCTTGACCGACTATAATGAATGGACCTTTGACTATAATAAATGGACCTTTGACTCTTTTTTGGACCTTTAAGATATGTATTTGAGTACCCTTGCTGTATATCATGGAACTTTGAGGTTCCTTACAAACTGTAGAGCCGTCACATGTTTTTATTTTCAAGGCATTTGTGGTAGATTCCTACTCCACTTATGACTGTTCCTAAAACTCGGACTGAGTTGGTAAAAAGGACTTTCATGTTTTCTGCAACATCTGCTCGGAATAGTCTGCAGAATGACCTTAAACTCAAGAACCTCGTTACCATCTCTGAATTGAAGTGGAATCTTTCGGATTCCATTGATATTTATAAATGTTTTAATTGATTTCCGAGTTTGTATTCTCCAGCACTCTGTAAGGGGTGCAATTTGCAGCTGTGACTGTTTGTTGTTTTTATGTTGTGTCTCAAGCTCTGTGTACTGCTGCCATTTGGCCAGGTCTATCTTGTAAAAGAGATTTTAATCACAACACTGACTTGGTAAGATAAAGGTTAAATAAAACAAATAATTAAAAAATGCTGTGGTATCCTGTTGGAAATCTATCTGTGTGTAAGTGCCGATTTTTTAATAGTTGATGTCTTGATAACTAACTATTTCACTTAATACCATTATATTTCGTACTAATTTTTTCCTATTTTGTTCCAGGACGGTGTGCTGGATTTGTTTTACATTTGTTCAGATAAAAAAGCAAAAGAAAGAAGCCTCCATAATTCATGCGCCCTCTAGTCTCTGCTGGGCAACATGAGTACCGACAGACCCAAACGGAATATCGTCAAGAAAAAACTTGTGAGTGAAATCTCTTTCTCCTGCATAGTGCACTGGCTATAAAAGATGACGGCCATTTTTTACTTTCTCGGGTCTGAAGTTGATATCAAAATACAAAACAAATATATGCAGATGATTTGAAATAAATTACTCATATTCACAAAAGTCAATATTGAAAGAAGTGCTCAAAACTGGCATTTTTGACAGCTGTTCAGCTACAACCCTACATCTCTTTGCACAAACTGAGTGTGGTTGCGCAAATGATGCCATGATGTCATCAGCAACAATCAGCCAAAAACATTGAAGGCTCAATCTAACCCTGGCACAAAATGGCACCGGGGTTGTGATTTTCACATCCACCTTCCACGTTTTTTTAGCAGCAAATACATGTGATATGACGGTAATGTTTGGCGAATGGGGTTTGATCAGTAACATGTTGAAGCTGCAGACAGAGATTGAAGCACTTACCGGAAAAAACATGGTCTAATGATGAGGCAGTATTTATACTGCTTTTTGTAGTAGGAATGGTCAAAGATTTTGTAAAATATTCATTAAATTATAAAAGAAAATCAGTATCAGCATGAACGTCTACTGTTTTGTGATAAACATGTCTACACATTTGTATACTGACATCTGCTTGTAATGTGTTTCTGCCACAACCAGGTTCCGTTAAGCATATACAGGCTGCTTTAAAACTACTGAAAATCATTATACCCGAATTTCAAAATTCAGTTTACAAGACTTGCACAGAGGATACATTAAAGACAAGAGAGATGTAAAGATACCACTGTTAATCATCTCAAACATTTTGGTCGGGCGGTTTAAGTCTAAATAAATACTTTGTGTGTTTGACAAGAAATTAAAATTTTCATTGCTTTCTGCTTTAACAAATTCCAAATTGAGAAAACAACTTGTTTTGAATTCATTACAAAAAGCAATAAAACATGCAGCATTTTCCAGCAGTGACTTTACAACGATGAGTGTGAAACTTGGTCGTAACCACAAAAATATTGATGAGATATCTGAGCTCTTGTCTCATACCCCTTTTCCACCGAGCTGGTTCCAGGACCAGTTCGGAGCAAGAGCCTTATTCAGCACCAGTTCTTTGTAAATGGAAAAGCAAACATGTTCTGAGGAGGTGCGCAAGTTGAACCATCTAAGCACTGGCACCAGCACCAGTACCGAACTGCCACCAGGTTCTATTTGGTGGAAAAGGGCAGCGTTCTCCACTGCAAGACCAAACAATCCATTCTTTCAAAGCAAAACAAACTTTGAATCAAGATAATGCTAAATAAAAGAGGACTGCCCCTCGGAGAAATATCTCACAAATATCCAGTGCCATATAAACAGATTCGGGACATTTTATCACAGAAGCTTCATTTCATAGCAATGTTTATGTTAGATTTATTCTTAAAAATATTTTTTTGCTAGGTATATTTTCTGAAGAAGTTTAAAGCAAACCTCCTTGACATTATTTGTATTAATATCCGTTAGGTAGAAGCCAGTCCATGACATTTTTCCATGACACATCATCCACAAGTCGATTCAAGTGTGAGATTGCCCTCTTCTCTTTCTGATGCAGGAGGTTTGCAACTGGGGTTTAGATACATCTGAGGTCAACTCTGGCATTGTCTCGGGGTTTATCAGGCTGCTACAGTATACTCTATTGTTTCACTGTATTAACCTGGTGCTGTGCGTGCTACCTCCTAGGAATAGAGAAACACATAATATTAATTACAATGACATCCTCTCAGCGCGTCAGGAGGTTGAAGTGATTAATGAAGTTTGGCTGCTGCGTCTCGTGCAAAAATGGCACAATGGTGGGGAAGCTCCTGCTGTTTCTGTTGTTCGGGGTTCTCTTCAGGTGAAGCCATTAGTACTTTCCTCATGTATGATGACATAATATATTAACCACCTGTGTCTCGTCAGTCATTAATGACCAGGCACAGACACCACCAGGAACAAGGACTTCACACTTGTCCCTCAGTAAATATGAGGGCTGCTGTTTAAATAGCAACGCACGCAATTCAAGTGCACCTGATATCTAACTCTTGTGCTTCACTTGTCAAGCTTTACCTAGATGAGGAACCCCTGGAGCATTTAAATTACCTCCAATTATTCTTTTTATTTTCCTCAATTTTTTTTACATATCTGGTAGTTCTGCTCAGAAGTGATGTTGGTTAAGTGTTAACCTGATCTGATCATCAAATCAGATCAGGTTCAGCTCTATTGTCTTTGCCCAATACAAGTACTGAAACGACGTAATGCAGTTTAGCGTCCAATCTGAATGTTCAAATAGCATAAGCGCTACACCTATCCTGTTGACCCAGCAAAAGAAAGTTGGTCAAACCCCAAATTAACTTGTCATGGTCTTTAGACCGTTCTTTCTACATGATATAAATAAGGCCAACCTCTGATATCAAAATTATGAAAGAGGAAATAAACATGTGTCAGACAGTTGCCTCAGGCTCGGCAGAAGGGGAATCATAAGCGAGAAACTCAAACTTTTTCAGGAACGGATAATAAATTTATTGATCCTCAAATATTTATCAATAAACAGATTTCTGCCCAAACATCCCGGCATGAAGGAATTCCCTTCTGTCATGTCTAATCCCCTCAACAGCCCATATGAGAGACTATTAGAGGATCGGATGGACACAGTTTGAAGCCTCGACTTTAGTACCAGCACTATCCACAGAGGTTGACATACACTTGAAGCCAGGACAGCAAATATCCACTCTTTAGATACTGAAGTATTTTATTTACTGTAGTATTTGATGAGATAGTGAGGTTTACCTGAAATAATCCTCACTGCTCTCTGTACCTGTGCCTCTGCAGGATATCAGTGATGGGATGCCGTGGTGTGAAGAACGTCTGGTCCGCAAAGTTCTTTTCCTCTCCCTCAGGGAATTCAGGGACATGCACCGGACCTCACACAAAAACTCACGTTTACGCACACGAGCCCACACATGCAAATTGAGAAATACACTCTCACACGTTTGGCATAAGACACGACGCAACATACCGAAAAACACCGTCATAAAACAGAGAATAAGCAAAGTGCAAAAAACGAAACCATCTCAGGACTCCCACGCGCAAAAAAATAAATATTCACTCAAACTGCAGAACAAGCAAACACAATCGAAAATGTGTCAAAAGAAAATACAGCACACGTTTGTACAAGAGAATCCACATATGTTCCAGAAAAGCTCTTTGTCAACCAGGACACTGCGCTCACATAAAACACTCTCACCGCTGAACACCGCAGAACCTGCAAAACACCCAAACAGAAGCCAGCACAAAGACTCAGCTGGCAACACACGGCCGGGCCGCCCAAACCCAGCCAGGATCCTGAGGTCACACACCGTCAGCAGCCACAGAGGTCAGTACCATAGCCTCATCCTCTCTGGTCTTCATTTAGTAGTTCAGTATCTGCTGCCAATGAGTTCAGCCTCTTTGCTTACCCTTAATTTTAGACTTGTAGTGTTCAATGCCAACATTACAGTTAATCTTCATTTTCTCCTCCAAATAATGACAATCTTGGCTACATTGCTTCAGTTCTCTTTGGGTAAAAGCAAAGGGGCCAGTTTACACTTTATGAATGACATCCGTTCAGCCATAACATTATAACTGCTGATAGGTGAAGTGAATAACATTGATTATCTCATTACCCTGGCACACATTAGTAGATGGGGTATGAAACCACTAATCATTTTGTCCTGAAGATGGTGCTGGAAATTGGGCAAGTGTATGAATCTGAGCGACTTTGACAAGGACCAAATTGCGATGGCTCAAAGATAGGGACAGAATCTCCTCAGAATTGCAGTTCTTATTGGTTGTTCCTGGTCTTCAGTGGTTAGTACCTACCCAAGTGGTCTAAAGAGGGACAACAGGTGAACCCAAAGTCATGGGCACCCAAGACCCATGCATAAAAGGGAGAAGGGAAGGTTAGCCCGTGTAATCTGATCCCAGTGAAGAACTAATGTGTCCCTAATTGCTGAAAAAGTAAATTCTGGACACTACGTGGCAAGTGGTGTTAATCAGGGTCATCATTCTGGGGGAAGGCACAATTACAGCGGGAGACACAGGATTCACACTTTTAGGAGAATTATTTTAAAACTTCACAAAATCAGTCTTTGTAACTTGGTAAACTCTCACTTTAGGGTTATTGAGAATATCTTGTCAATTATTTGTGCTTTGAAGGCCACTGAAAAAGATACTCCCTTATTCACTCACTTCTACACTTTTGCAACTTGTCTTGAAAAATTGCTGCATCTCATCTGCTTCATGCAAAAAGGGACATGAGTTCACATGATAAGTTTTAAGCACAATGCAAATTAATTTAAAGAAAAGATAATAAAGCCAGAGATCATACCAGAAGCAGCATGAGGGCAGATGAGACTGTGCATTATTGTGGTGTTGGTGGTGGTGAGAAAGCTCATTAGGCTATTCCCTGATCTTTACTTGATTAACACAGATCCACAACTTTATCAGCCTCATCATCATACCTTTACTGGTCTGAAATTGTCATTTGAAAGAGGAAACAAATCTTTAAGTTTAATGCAGCCTTCATACATTTACATTCCAGGTAAAACATACCTCTCAAACTAGAAACCTCCTGATCGGGGACAGGGCTTAGGATTTCTGCATTTCTAAAGAACAACAAAATTTTCCACTGCATTCTGACCTAGAGATATCAAATGGAACTCTATGACCTGTTATAGTGGTGTTTCAGCTCACTGGCATAGGTTTAAGATCTCCTTTACCAAAAAGGATGCTATCAGACGTCATGACTATCTAGTGAGCCAGAAGGGTAAACAACCAGATTGAGGGATAGCTATTGCTAACTTTAGCTAGTACCAGAGCTATTGATACTAGCCAACTTTTTCATGAAAGTTGGCTATACCTATATTTCTCATAGATAGGTAAGAACAAATCCTTTATTCATCACATACAACCATACACAGTTCAGCATATTGAAATTATTTCTCTGCATTTAATCCATCCCTGAGGGAGCAGCGGGCAGCAACTTTGAAGCACCCGGGGAGCTAGTGTTTCAGGTCTTGCTCAAGGAGCCTACGACATGTAGACCCTGGTGGGACTTGAACTGGCTATCTTCCGATCTTCCAATTGGGAGACTTCCGCTCTACCCACCGAGCTACGGCTACAGTGTGCAATAGTAGTTGTACTTCTTTTGGACACGTTCACAAAGGGACTGATACTGCACTAACCACTTCAGCATCAATATCTATCAATAAATATAATATATTATTCACAGCTATGTTTTTGTCAATGTATAATCAGCTGAAAATAAAGAAGTTTTTAACTTTTCAGGAAAAAGGCCTTTATATCTGCAGAAGAAGCAGGTCCTCTTGCATAGAGGATGCATGTTGTTGTGCCATGTTTGTACAGAATGTGCCATGCTAACGAGATAATAATACTTTGACTTCACCTGTCAGTGGTTAGAATATTATGGATTGGTGTGGTTTTGTTGACATTCCTTTGATTTTGTATGATATTTACATAAATTGTAAAATGTTTCATGGCAGTATCGTAAGCTCTGAATGCTCTCTCTAGGTCCTGTAAGAAAAGGCATCAGTCCGTCTCCCCTGTCAGCAAGTCCGAGCCGGAACTTGTCCTTGCAGTCACATCCTCAACAGCGCCACCCTGCCAGCATCCATCCTGACAGAAATGACCCCGCCACCAAGAGGTCAGCTGCTGTAGTGTGTGTATAAGCATGGTAAATCAAAAATGCATGACTCGCTTATCAACTTGCTTGAAAAAGGTGCAGCAAACTGAGACTGGCTGAACTCTCTTGACATAACTCAGCCATGTGTTTACATGACTTCAGCGTTTATAGTGAGCTCTCAAACTACTCGTGGTCTCAATCTAATTGTGATAAGCACAATTTTATATAAAGAACACTCAGGAAGCCTTTGGGACAGAGGACACTGAATGTTGACGGCTTACTGTAGAATTCTGGCCCACTCTTGCTTTGATAAACCAATTAAGCTGCTTAACAATCTGAGATCTTAATTGTCACCTTTGATGCTTCCTAATGCGCTCCAATTTTTATTTTCCAAAAATCCACAGAAGTTGTACTAATTCATATTATTATTTGTCTGTGCAAGGAAACAGTCTAACACCCACCAACTCTCACCCTTACACAAAAACAAGAGTGGCTCTCCTGCACATGTAGTGGCTGGTCTGAAAACCTATTAAATACAAATAAATAAATGAAAAGTGACTTTGAGTTCCATAAAAAAAAAAGACGAGCATTTTTTACATACATACGTACCTCTATAGATGTTAAATACCCGCCCCACTTAATGAGATATCCAGAAGTTATGTTTAAAAAACATATACACAAATTGGATCCTCTCTAGTTGATTCATCTGCAACAAATTTCCACTAAATCAGTTGGTTGAGAAATTATGGGCCGAAAACAGTTGGAGCTAAAGCTCCCCCTAGTGTCATATATATGTATATATACAACCGACATTTCCAAGATCAATCCAATACTTTTTTGATACAAAATTTTTAAATGATCTATGAAATAGTCTTTTAGATATCATGTTAAAATGAAGAATTTGTGGTGGCGGCGATGACGATTGTGTCCCACTGTGTTCACTGTCAGCAATATGTTTTTTTTTGTTTTGGATAACTGCATTTGATTATTCCATACCATCATCACTGACCAATTACTTCATCTCATGGGTTTCCCCCCGAAAAATGTGAAAACCTCTCAATTCCAAAGGACCTTACAAAATCCTACAGAACTACTCAAAAATACAGAAGTTATGGGTCTTTCAACATCTGAGAAAAATGTCATCATCTTTGTGATTCAATCGCTATGATTGAGATATGCGCTCTTTTGGGATGTCTGCGGGGTCTTGAATAATATAAATTGTTCATCTAAATTGTAGGCCTTAACAAGGTTGAAATACATTGAAGAGTTATGTGAAAGGTCTCAACAATGTTTAAATTCGTCTTTAACATTTTAATATTGATTTAACACTACTTTGACAGCACTCACTTAAGTGTTTGTGTGTGTGTGTGTGTCTGTGTGTATGTGTGTCTGTGTGCGTGCGTGACTTTATGCACAGACCAAGGTTGCAAGCACAGAGGAAGTTTGCCCAGTCTCCACCCAGCTCTCCAGGAACGCATGTATTGATGACATCAGCACCAAGTAGCAACAGCCACAACCTGGCCGTTGTCACCTGTCTGACCAGACATCGACCCAAGACTGAAGACTTTCTGTCTTTCCTCTGTCTGAGAGGTAAACACAGTTGCTGCAGTAGGTCTGCTGATACACCAAAACATTCAATCATAATTCTTATATGGCGGACTACAGACCAATTGATCAGATAGTGTGGGACACGTTCAAACATTAGTTTCCATCTGTGTTGAATTTATAACAATAAGCCACAACATTAGACAAGTTCTTAATTTCTGTCTCCTCGTGATTTCATTTTTCAATAAAAAAACTGGAAAATGAAAATCAAATAATTTTTCAAATTTCTCTCATCCGTATTTGATCTTCAAAATTAAAAAGAAAAAAAAAAGTTTCTCAAAAAAAAAATTCTAATTAGAAATAATTTTTTTGGTTTTTCAATATTCATTTCTGAAATGAAAATGAAATAAAAAACCTGAACATACACAGACTGTACACACAACAATAAACTGTGTAACAACGATATTTTATTTTTGTGGGACCAAATTAAAATCTATGAATATTTTGTCCGGTTTTTGATGCTTTTTTCATGTTAGTAGACTTGAAAGTAATTATTCATCACAGATAAAAATCAATAAAAGTATTTCCTGTCTCACTTCAGGTTCTGGAGCGTTGCCCAGCAGTATGGCATTCTTAGCAAGGGGCCAAGCGAAAGAGCAGCGAGTCTGTCAGCATCTTACTTCCTGTCTTTCCACATATCATAGGCCAGCACGTGCGGGGAAGAACATGCGCACAGGTAGTAGAACAACAGGTACTGATGTACTAACCTGACATAATTTATTCTTCATAAATGAATGGTTCTCTCTTTTATTCTCTTTTGTTTAAGTGAAGCTATTTATATTTGCCCTCCATCATGTCTTTGTGTTTCTGTTTCTGCCTTGAAGTGCGGCAACAGGCTCGTTCTCTGAGAGGGAATGAAGGCTCTGCAGGAGTAAACTCATTCTGTCCTGTAACGGCTCGGGCACAGAGGAGAAGGGAGCGAGAGAGAAGAGAGGAGGAGCAGCAGCAGAGGAGGAGAGAGGGGAAGGAGAAAGACCGGAGAAAAGAGGCAGAGAGACACCTCCTGAGACCTTGCCAGCTCTCTCTACAGGTTAGGAGGAACACAAAGGTCTGAAAATTACTTCTAAATTCTTTCCTGTCTAAAAGATGTCTACCATCAGATATGAATGGGACACTGACACATTCATATCTGGCAGAGAGTGTTCTCTCCATGTTGGTTATCACACGTTTATAATTCGACTGACTCAAGAATGCAAAAAGTATAGGGGGGGTCATTGAATTATATCAAATCAATTTTATTTGTACATCACCAATTCACAACAGATGTTATCTCAAGTCCTTTCCATCTCTTAAACTCTTTATTTTACATTTACCACAATAAAAAACAACTGAGCATGAAAGCTCTGGAAACAAATTAAACATGAACTATGAAACCGTAGAGAGGTGCGTTTGTGCCATCCCCCAGTTCTTGCGGGGAATTCCACTCATCACGCCTCGCACAGCTATTGGAACGATCGCTCGAACCCAGAAAGCGAGGTGTAGGCTGGAATGGCGGGAACGGAGGAACTCAAAAGCTCGCAGCCGAATCCGCTTCCTTCCCTTTTCCCAATTTTAATTTCTAAGTATGCTCGTGCCATTGACGTCACACCACTGCAGATAAAATCCGGTGGAGTCCAAACAGTTTTCGAGTACGGTCGTTATGTTTGTTTTGATGATGAGATTTAGCAATCTGTCGCTTTTTCTTGTGGTAAATAGTAAGTATGATCCACCATTTGTCAAAAAACAATTTAGTCCCATGAAAATCTGTTTATAGAGCCAGTGATTGGTTTGCCACTTCAGGCTACTGTACAAACATGCCAGCAGCACAGCATGGTGGGCTCTATGGAAGAAGACCTGCTCCTTACAGCGATATTAAGGGCTCTGTCTAAAGTGGCATTTGAATTTTAGTATACATTAAAAAACATAATTATGAGTATTGTATTCCATTTATTCAAAGAGAAATTTTACCTACTGCACCTTTCAAAGGACAGTTTGTTATCCAGGAGTGAAGAGCTAGTCAGTGGAGAGAAGTGGCAGTGCCATGAATTTAAAATATGCTCCCTTAAATGCAATCATGGCATTACACTCTTACATGAAAAGAGATAGAAAGTATCAAGAGTGAAAAAAGAGAACTCAAACAAAAAGTTCAAAAATTTGAATTTCCTCATCTGTGAATGTAATGGTGTAAAGTCAGTGCGTCAGAATCTTTTTTCCGTGAAGCTAGAGAAATTTTCAGACACAACCCAGTAAGACTGAGCAATAGGTCAGCCATTTATGGATTGTGCTCAGGGCTCTTTGCAGCTTGTCTCATTTCCCCTGGACTTTGCTTGACTATCTTAATCTCTATATATTGCAGGTTGCCATGGTTACTGGAGTTCCTCCCTTAAAGCCTGACACAGGGGTCGGTAACAGACGACCTCCGAGGCCTTGCACTACACCGAGCAGTACCTGTAATCAGAGAGGCCAAAGCAGATCGCAGGAAACTGCCAACAGAAACCGCCTCCGCCATAGCAACCAGGAACTGCCTTGCAATCTGCACCTTCCTCTGGAACACAGAACACCTTCTAACCTCTGTAGCAAGCCCAAAACCTTCTGTAACCTCAGGAACTCTCAACAAAATTCATGTAGGACTCCAGCTCAAATAATAACTAATGGTTTAGTCAGAGAGCAAGGTGAGAATCCCAGGGCCCTAAGATTGTCTAGAAGGAGGAGAGGCCTACCGCCAGACGCAAGCCCTGCCCATCTGAAACAGGTCACATATAACAACATATCAAAGAAGTGCGGGACTTTGCAAACCAATGATGGTGATGTCCCATTGAAAACTGACTGCCATATAAGTCCGAGGGAAGCTGACTGTGATAAAGATGATAGAGAGCAGTGTGTGAGCCATGTTGATAAAATAATGAGCAGCCATGATGAAGATCTTGGGGAAGACAGATGTGGCCATGTAAGAGAGAAGGGCAGTTTCATGGACCAGGCAAATGTTGAGAAGGTAGGATTGCAGAGGTTCACTGCCTTGGAGTTTACCCAAGATAGGATGAATTTGACGAAAGGTGTCACACACTATGACCTCAGCCCTGCCAGTGAGGTCATGTGCAAATCTGTGAGAGACAAAAGGCCCCAGAGGAATCTCTCAGCCTCCTCAACAAAGTCCAGGCGAGTTACCAGGACCAATTCCAGAAGTTTTTCAAGAGCTTCTGAGGCCAAGCCTACAATATCTAAAGCTGTCATCAACTCGCCTACGCACATTTGTATTGACCCGACGGCCATCTCTTCTGTGAAGCACACTAAGAGTACAAGCAAAGGTAGTAACAAGGTTATTACCAAGTTTACTTCGTCAGGCAGCAGTTACTCTATCGACTCTAAAGGTGCTACAAATGACTCTTTGAAGGCGACCATGGGTCACTTAACGGTACAAACTGCTTCTTTCAGTAGCCACTCTCGGACTTCCAAGGGCTCTTCAAAGCGTCCAACCCAGACCAAGTCTACTACCTCAGCTATGAAGTCCAGAACCAGCCCTAGAATCCATCTGACACGCTAATGTTCACCTTCACAGTTTCACTTTACTCTGAATTAATTTTGAAGATCAAAAATATTTAAATAACATATAGTTGATCGTAGATAATGTACCATGATGGACCGGTCGGACAGTGATGAAGTAACTGATTGTGGGATAATTTAGATTCTGTATAGTAAAATATAGTGGTAGCAGACTCAGTGGCGGTCATCTTGTCAACTGGAATCACATTTTGAGAGAAAACAGTAAGCCGAAGAATAAAATGAGTCCCAACTGGATTTTTTTACTGCTTCTTTTAGCACTTCCATATTTATTTAACTGCTAGAGATTTGATGTTCAGTTCAACGTTTCTAATAAATTTCAAGTTTGTTGATTAACTGATGTTTTTTTTTTTTACTGAAGTGGGGTTTTCTAGCAGGTTATTAATCATCTATCTGACTTTCTTCTACTACACACAATTCTTTAATCGGCCTTTGACAAGCCACTATCAGCCTTATTGTTTCTTATCTACTAACTTTATGAATCTGTTAGCTGAGTGGGCTTAACAGAGACCCTGAAGTGGAAGGAACAAAGAAACAATAGGCAACTGGCAATAACGCAGACAGTAATGGAAGAATCTGAATGAAATTTTCGCTAAGAAAAGCCATCTAATCGATTCCGATTACAATCATGTCTACCTTGGGTGCTGTTGGTCCTTGGGCCATATGCTTTTTCTAGTTTTGTATTCAGATCACAAGGATGCGGCACTGGTTTTATCTAATTATACTGTATAATGAAATCAGGATGCGGTCAACAGTTTTCTCTGTCAGACTCTTCCACACCAATCCTTAAAGATTTTTTGTGTTTTTTCAAAGCAATCAAAAGCACATTCAAATATAACATAAAATGCCCTGGTCAGCCCCAAGTGCCAGTCTGGATCTTGGCTCAAGTCGAAGCTGCTAATACAAAAATCTCCGTTGTTGATTATGAACGTACGGCTTTAGCAATTCTGATTGGTACGGTGAGGGTAGCCCATTTATTAAGAATAAAAACCACAATTGTTTGTACTACCGGGTGACAGATGCCCACACTTGCTTGAGCCCGTCAGGGGCCCAGCAGCAGTGTTCTGGAACAATTGCCTTCCGCATCTTAGCAAATGGCACATTCCAACATACAATAAGTTGTTGTATGCCAGCCTAGAGGTAGTAAAGACATTAGTGGCTTTCTCAAAGTCTTTAAAGGAGGACATTGTCAGGAAACACTGGTGGGTGGCGAGAGACTAATATCTATGTTTTCAGTTGGAAAAGGCATTACTGGACGAGATTTAAGGTTCATGTCAGGATGGTAAATTTGAGTATCGTCAGCATAGAAGTGATAGGCATTATTGTATTTTTTAAAAATCTTTGTATCCCAGAGGTAACATGATTGACCTAAATGGACCCTTCAGGCACACCACAGGTCAACGGTTCATAACAAGATGAAAAAATCACCTGACCTAAGAATCTCTCAGAGTGATATGATCTAAAGCAGTGTCATTAATGCCAACACACATTTGAGATGAGAGATCCAAATCTTGTAATCCACTGTGTCAAACGCAACAGTTAGATGAAGCAAAACAGGGGAACCTAAAACACCACCATTTGAAACGATTAAAAGGTCATTAAAAACTTCTGAAAGCACTGATTAAGTGGGATATTGAAAAAAACTCAGAAATGCAGTTATAAATTGAAAAAAAAAAGTCTGTGGTTGTTTAGCGACAACTTTCTCCACCCTAGACAGAAACTGTGGAGTGATAATTAGAGGGGTCAACGGAGCCTAAATAAGTCGTTGTTACCAGTTGCATAATTCATTTTTGAGTATTTCAGCGCCAGTGGGGTGTTTGATACGCTTTCAGTCAGTTTCAGTTTCAGTTTTCTACGATTCAGTCACAAGTATACAGTTGACTTTGCATCACTAATATGGGTAATGAGCCACAAGGTTGTCTTAATTGTCTGCCGGCCACCATGAGAGCCATGAGTATTACAGGATTCAAGGTGAGAAAGATGATGAAACTGTCTGGGGGGGGATGTCAAGACTGCAATGTAAGTTGTGTCATCGTTAATTCTAATTATTTATTATGATATAATTATTATTTTAACTGTATATAAAATGTATATAACCTTCTTTCGGCTGTTCTCTTTAGGGGTCGCCACAGAGGATCAACTTTTCAATCTTGCCCTTGCATCCTCCTCTATCGGACCAACCAACTGCCTGTCCTCTCTCCCCACATCCAGAAACCTTCTCTTTGACATTCCCTTTTTTCTCGTTCCTGGCTGCTTCATCTCCGGCATCCTTCTACCAATATAACCACTGTCCCTCCTTTTCACGTGTCCAGACCATTTCCATCTGGCCTCTCTTACTTTTCCTCAAAGACATATAACCAGGTCTGTCCCTCTGATGTGCTGGTTTCTAGTCCTGTCCATCCTCGTCACTCCCAAAGACAATCGTAACATCTTCAAATCTGCCACCTCCAGCTCTGCGTCCTGTCTTTTGGTCAGAGCCGCCGTCTCCAAACCATACAGAAGGGCTGCTATCTCTGCCGTCTCATATCACCATTCTATGCTGTCATGCTATGCTCTCCCGTGTCACAACCTCGCAGTCTTCATCTTCTGCATAGGATGTGGTCCACCTGTGTGCTTCGCCCGTCACTGTTATATGTCAACCTGTGCTCCTCCCTCTTCTTGAAAAACATGTTCGCCACAGCCAATTCCATTATTTTCGCAAAACATACCACCATCTGTCCTTTCACGTTCCTGTCCTTTACACCCTATCCGCCCAGCACCTCATCGCCTCTGTTCCTTTCACCAACATGAAGTTAGCTCCGACCACCACTCTCTCATCACGAAGAATACCCTTCATCATGTCTTCCAACTCACTCCAGAATTCTCTTTTCTCTTCCAACTCACAACCGACTTTTAGAGATTAAGCGCTGTCAACGTTCATAAGCAGACCTCCAAATTCTAACTTCATCCCTATCACTCTGTATGACCGAGGATACAGTCATACATTTCTCCTCCCATCTACACTATGATTAAAAAGCTTGTCCGATGCTTCTAGCCTTGCTACTTTTCCACCTTGTCTCTTGGACACAGTATATCTACATTCGTTCTTACAATCATATCAGCAGGCTCTCTACCTTTTCCTGTCATTCAGCCAACATTTAAATTTCCTACTCTCACCTCTACGCTGCTGCCTTTCTTCATCTCTTGTTGTTTTACTAAATCTTCACCCTCTCTATCTTCTTTTTCTTTGACAACAGTAGCATGGTTTCCTCCGGCATCCTGCTGTTTAACAATGCCTGTGGTGGTCATCGTTAAGCTGGGTTTCATGTTCCGCATATTGGTATAGGCTTTACGTTGGATGCCCTTCCTGACACATCCCTCCCCTATTTATTTTTAGTACACTGGCTTTTGACCCCTTAGTTGCCGAGTTATATAAAATGAATATAATTTATATAATATAATGATACATTTTATTGTATAATTTCTATGAATAGAATGTTTTAAAGTACATTCATAAAAAGTATATATTAAAAAAGTTATATATTTTAGATGAAATATATTTTCATTTTCAATATGTACAATCTTCATCTTTCAGCTTCTCCCTTTCGGGGTTGCCACAGCGGATCACCCGTTTCCAACTATAGGTCAGTAGCCTGCTGGCTTACTGTCCTTGTAATGCTATTTGTTAATCTGGGCCACTACTCATCCTGTTTGGAAATCAGTTGTATGTTCCTCATATGGATTGGCATAGGTCAGGTGCACTAGAGGTACACTGGTTTGTGACCCCTTTGAGGCAACGAGTTCTGGGCGGGGGAGTCGCTGTAAAGCTCAAGGCTGAATTCGTGAAGCACCTTCACCCAAGAACCTTACCGAGATGAGCCAAAGGCTCTGAGGAATAGAACTGCAAAGACCCCACCATATGACCTCCAACAGTGTCACGAGTTAAGTTTCCATGTTATCCATTTTATGGCGAGGTTTTGCGTGATGAGATCAACTACTATGAACAAAGAGGCTTTCAATGATCTCCAGGGGTCACATTTAGAGTTCAACTATTTTAAACAGCTCTATGATACATTCAGAGACCTCCAATAGTCACGTGATAAATTAAACTATTGTAAACAGCTATCTGAAGCGTTCACTGACCGCCAGCGGTCACGGGATGAGTTAGAAAACTAAAATTTAAATGTGACGTATCAGAACAAAAATATTTTATTTTGAATGTCAGACAATATATACGTTTGAAAACATTTTCAAAACATAGTTATGTATTTATTTTATTAAATATTTAAAATGTGTATATATGTATGTATATGTATATATATGTAGTATATATATATATATATATGTGTATATATATAAATTAATGTATATATGTATATATATATGTATATATATGTATATATACATACATAGTTATGTATTTATTTTATTAAATATTTAAAATGAGTATATATGTATAGTATATATGTGTATATGTATATATATATATATATATATAAATGTATATATATATGTATATATATGTATGTATATATATATATATGTTTATACATATATAAATATACAAATTTATTATCTAAATCATATTTAAAATAAAGATATTTCAAGCATTTCAAATAAAAAAAAATTTAAATATATAAGTATTTATGTTATACAATTAATATTGTTCTTTATTTATCTACTGTCCTATACTCCAGTAGGTGGTGGTAAGGCCAACATAAGGTGGTTGAAAACGTCAAGAAAAAATCCTAGAAGAAGACAATCAGGACAATAGTTTGTCCCTGAATTATTTTTTCCAGGCATCATAAGCCCGCCAACATACCTTGTTGGCCTCCGTCATACCGCATTAAAGTGGAGACGAGATGTTATTGAATACGTATATTGCATGAACATTTTAAACTCTCTGGGTTGGAGGTATCAGGATTGTACTGAGAGGAAGAAGTGGGACCTCCTGTACGGCAAAGTTTAGGGTAAAATAATTCATTTAGAACGTCATCAGTACCAGCTAATAGGGAACTGGTTGTTTTGATAGCATGTCAAAGGTGTTGTATTAAGGTTCGAAAGAAACATGTGGGGAAACTGAAACTGGCTGGAATAATGTTTGAAAACTTCAGAGAAAGACTTCACATGGTGCAGCAGGATTTCACCACAGGGTATGTCTGCTCTCTGATATGAAGTTACTTTGGCTACTTAACATGTAACTAGCATACAACTAAGATACACCCTTACTGCCAGAACAACGACATGCTCCACTACAGTACTGATCGAAAAGAGTAAAATTGGCTTGTGCTCTAAATAAAATTAGCTAATTATCTAAATAAATCATGAATCTCATGCTGTTGGGCTGCCTCTGTAGATGGCATAAGACGCTAGCTTACTTTGTTGCACGCATATCTCTCTTTTAGAAGTTTAACACAAGCATTTGGTCGTGTAAAACAATGTAATGTTTTCAATGTATAACGGTCGGGATTCGTTTTAGTCGCTCGGTGCTGTTCCTGGTTATTGCTTTCACCTGACAGTCATGTGATTAGCGAAAGTACTGGATGTCCGTGAACGCATCCGAACTGCATCAGTAAGCGATCCAACGCATTCACTAACGTCCAGTAGTATGATGAGTTAAACTATTGTCATAGTTGTGATGCGTCACACTTAAATTTTAGTTGTCGAACTCAAGAAGTGACCACTGTAGGGCAAACAATGCATTACAGGGCCTTTCACAGTAGTTGCACATGTCACGTGAACAGTGAACGTATCAGAGAGCTATTTATGATAATTGAACCCTAAATGTGACCCCTGGAGATCTTTGAAATCATTTTTATTTATAGTAGTTGATCCCCGCCTTCAAACCCCCCCTATCAAAGAAGGTATAACATGAAAACCGGACTCGTGATACTTTCGGGAGGTTACATGGTGGGGTCTTTGCAGTGACATTCATCAGAGGCTTTGGTTCGTCTCGGAAAAGTTCTTGGGTGAAGGTGCCTCATAATTTCAGCCATTAGCTTTACAGCGACTCCCCCGCCCATAACTCGTCGCTTCCTGGAGCCCATGGACTGCTGTTGCTGAGCCCTCTCTCACCCCCCCAGCCCTGGCATATTGTGGTAACTTTCAATGTTACCACAATATGCAAAAAATAATAAAATTGGTTATCTTACATCTAAGCTTTGACCTTTCATTTTAAAGAATATTTTATGTAAAGGAACTAAATCACTTGACAGGATACTGGATGACGTTGATTTGCCACTTGAGGGTCACCATAGATTCTTGGATGAGCTGAGATGAAATCTGGGTTGCAATCTTGAACTTCCCCATTAGATGCCACTAAAAAAACTACTTTACACAGGGCACCTTTAAGCAAAAATATATTATTGCAAAATGCACCTAAGGCATCAAAGTAGTACTTATGCAGTTCAGTGGTTGGTTTCAGTGTTTTGATATTAGCTTTTTGAATTAATACGTCTACCATAAGGTAATACTCTGGTCTTCGTTACCTTCCTGTGTCCAGTTAAAACCAATCTTCTCCATCTGTGTTGATTCTGAACCTGTGATAAACTGAGGGATTGAGTTTTCCTTATGGTTGGAGGAAATTGTCCAATCCCATAACATAATTAAATTTAAAATCACCTTTGATTATTACAGACTGATCTTACGAATTGTTGAGTTTTTACTCAGTTCTCAATTTTATCAGTGTGAACTTTTATTTCAAATAGACGGGAGGTAAACCTTCGAAAACTTTAAAACAAAAATAACAGTACTTGGGTACTGTTATATTTCAAATCAGTATTTCTGTTCCGGGGACGCAGCTGAATCCACAAGCTTTTGTGGAAGTGATGGATAAGGGGCCAATGTAACAAAATGTACTTAATTCCATTTCTCTCTCTCTTCCTCCCCTCTTACAGCCTCAAGACTCTCGGAGACAAGTCAAGAGACACCAAAATCAGGAGGAGACCCAGGTGTGCAGAAAACTCTTGTAAAGTCATACCTATGACCTTCTCCTTATCGGCTTATTACAGGGTTAAATTTAAACCACCCATTACTAACGACTCAGCTCTGAACAGATGCATGTTCCAGTGTGCAACACCATGGCATGGTGGCATGGAACACTCTTCTCCAAATACTTTGTTGACTTCTTTTAGGAGTTTTTCTCGGGCCTGGTGTTGCCGCTTGGACCAAATCTCATTCCACAATAAACAATAACACCAAAAAAGAAGAAATAAAAAAACATATTGCATATTGTCAGACTTTGGAACCGTATTGCACAAACCCTCATCTGGCCCTATGTAGAAGATTTGCACATAATTCACTGCACCATATGAGAACTTATAAATGTTTTACATAGTTAAACATTTTAGTTCCAGTCTACATTTATTTAATTGTTTGTTGATTTGAATCATATAAACGATTGATTTTGATTTTAATGGAGGAAGGCACTGGGACACTCCTCAGCCTTCCTTGGAAGGTCTACGCCAGGGTACTGGAGAGGGTCGATAGTGGAACTTCGGATTGCCGGCAGTAAGTCAGACTCGGTTCCAGTTGCAGTTGGACTACGCCAGGGCTGCCCTTGGTGTCGGGTTCGGCGACATAGGATCCCGTCTCTGCTTTTTGCAGATGACGTGGTCCTATTGGCACATTCGAACATTGACCTCCAGGTCGCACTGGCACAGTTTGCAGCCGAGTGTGAAGCGGCCGGGATGAGAACCAGCACCTTTAAGTCTGAGGCCATGGTTCTCAGCAAGAAAAAGCTAGAGTGCTCACTCTGGGTCGTGGAGGAGTTTTTTCCTCGAAAGGAGGAGTTCAAGTATCTCGGGGTCTTTTTTAAGAGTGAGGGGAAAAGGGAGACAGACAGATTTGGGAGGCGTCTGTAGTAATGCGGACGCTATGTTGAGCCGTTGGGGTGAAGAGAAAGCTGAGCCGAAACCCTGAAATATGGAGTTGATTGATCAAGCAGCAGCTTGTTGCCTACAACTCAAAACGTAGGGTGGTTGGGCTCAGCCTTAGAGACAGTGTATGGAGCTCAGACGTCCGGAAGGGGCTTGCAGTAGAGCCGCTGCTCTGTTGCGTTGAAAGGAGAACTTGCTTGAGCGACTGTATTTCAAATTTTGCACGGGAAAACCTCGGGATCCCCTAGTAGGAGCGGGAGAGTGTTGCCCTGGAGAAGGATATCTTGAAATCCCTTCTGGGGATGGATGGATGTACAAGGTGGAATAGTCCTGTTCTATGCTCTTTGTAATGTTATGCTTTCTCTTATTGTCATTGCAATGGCAAGTTTGATTGGCTGGTGAATCGTCACAAGTAGATGCGTAAACGCAGACACAGAGTGCATATCCTGATTGTGTTGGCAAGTTAAATTAAAATGAGGCAACTTAAAAAAAAAAAAAATGTATCACTCATTCTGGGATGGTTGTCACAACTGGTTTTACATAATACAGAGGGGCATTATGCTTTTATTTATGTATCCTTTTATTTATGTATTTATTTTATATTAATCTAATTGCTTCATCGTCGTCTTTAGCTTTTGTATTCATTAGCTGTTATTTTTATTTTCCCTCTTCTCTTTCTTCTGGGTTTTAAATAAATGAAGTTTATCATTATTATTATTCCCCATTTGCAGGAGACAGGAATAGAAACGGGAACATCTGAGGGACAGCCCAGGTTAGAAGTCTTGGAGACAAAGTAAGGAAAGATTGAAATGGTTTCTGCAGAGATGTGATAGTGGACATATTTGTAGAAGGATGCTGGAGATGGAGCTGGAAGACCGATGCCCACTGTGCTAGATTATCAGTCTTGACTGATGAGGTAAAATGTTATTTGCTGTTTCTTACGTGACCACTTGACATTAGGTTCTAAAACCAGCTACTGGGTTGAGCCACCACGAGCTTGAGGCCAGCAGAGGCGTTCAGATTCAGCCACTGCAGCTTGTTTTGAAGTGTTTTAGGAGCGTGGGAAGTAAAAAGTTATTTTCATAATGCAGTTGTTTTGCAGTTTCAGATATAGAACTTGGAGTGACCCTTGTGTTTCATAATTCAGGTTTGAAGAAAGCCTTCCTCATTTCACTGCTGGGCTGGAAATCCTTAGCAGGTCTGTATAAACACACACACACACGGTTTCTACATACCTCTTACATACACATGTGCTTATGTGTATAAACTGTGCTCCTGTAGGTATGAGGAGAGCTGGTTTCCACTCCATAAAGGAACCAAAGACTGTGCTCAGGCTGCAGAGGTGAGGACCAGTTCTTCTCTGTTAGAGATGCAACAACATCCTTTGCCATGAATGATTCACAGTAGACCACCAGAGTGACTCTTTCAGGGTGGATGGGGCATCTGTTATTTGATGCAAGAACATCAGATGTAGTTCTATCAGTCCTCAGTGGTTATTTAATAGCAAGTAATGAGCTCTGACAGAATCAAGGAAAGATTATAAGAAAGAAGTTGAGAGTATACAACTAGAGGATATAAAAATTGAATTATATAAAAAAGAAAGAATATGAGAATACAAGAACATATTTAGGATTAAAAGAAAGAATGAAAGAAAGTAATACAACTCGCAGATTCACAGACTTGCCGTCTTGAAATTTTATGAAATAGTGAAAGTCACTTAAATGTTTAGTGAAACCTGAGTTGTTTCATATAGGTGAGTTTTTGGTGATTGTGCTGCTGCTGCTCATATTTACAGCAGCGTCTGACACTCTATTTCCCAGGAAGTAGATGGGGACATAGTCATGCTCTCAGCACACTGGGAGAGGAGAAGAACAGCTCTCACACAACTACAGGAACAACTACAGAGCTTGCCAGCTTTCGTCAGTGAGCTTGATGCCATCACTGCTAATATAGGTATGAAGTAAAGCCAACTCCTCCAACAACCATAAATGGCACCTCTTCAGGTGAAGGAACCCGGCGGCATACACCAGCTTAATCGATTCACAGTTTATTTAATTGTTTGGCTCCTTTTCTCAAACATGCGTTTATATTAACAGCTGAAGATCACAGCATCATCTCATGAATACATTTAAATTAGAAAACTTTGTTTTTGTATCATATCATTTTATATTTTCATTTGAATGTGGGGAGAAATGCACCTGAAGTCAAGTGGCAATTGATGGGTTTCCTAATATTTCACAGTAGGAGTATATTTTTTGGTTCCTGTTAACTGTCATTTGCGATAGCATATATTGTGCACAGTATTAACGTAGTTAGTTTTTTTTGTTTTCTTAATTTATTTTAAGGTCCTTCACTGAACAAATAACTACCAATGGCCAACAAGAGGAGTAAAAAAAAGGACAAGCTGTTTTGTCTATCAGTAGAATTCACGTTAACAGTTTGTAAATGGATTAATCCAAGCAAGGTGGGCAAGCGGCCCAAAATCAGAACAATAACTGACTCTGGGTATGTGTGTGTGTCTGTGTGTTTGTCTCAAGCTCATTTAGAAGGTGACTTTGAGGAAATGGAGAGCCGGCTGGTTTACCTGGAGACTTTGTGCTGTCAGTGTGAACAACAGACTTTGAAACAACAACATATCAACAAGCTAGAAGTTTATAAGAGGAAGAAAAGGTAGGAGATGTAGCTCTCTTGTTATGATGGCAACAGTAGGAAAAAAAGGAATTGAGAGAGATATTTTTTTCTATGTGTTTCGGAATAGTGGCCTTCATCAGGGAATTGTGTGAGTATCTGTATGTTAATGGCACCGTGTCTGATGTTTATTTTGTTACAGGAAGGAGTTGGAGGCTCTGCAAGGTGAGCCTTTACACTGTCATCAGCTCTTATTACAATTCAACACACATTTGTGATTACTGCTCAAACTGACTTGAAGATACTGTGTGTAAAATTTAGATATAAGACTGAATAAATATAGTATAATATTCATGTATTCGTTTATGTACCGTATAATGGGAATGCTATAACTCAGGAAGTAAAGTAGTTATCCTCCTATCAGAAGGTTGATGGTTGATCCCCAGACTGCCCCTGCAATCTACATATGATATGGACCTTGAGCAAGACCCTGCACCCCAATTTGCTTCCTGGGTGCCTCAGAGGGAATGCCCGCTGCTTCTCAGGGAGGGGCCAGATACAGAAAACTAATTTCACCATGTTGATATTAGATGAAGTGATGTCAAAGACTATAGATTACATTTATCAGCTGGAATTTAGAATAGTTCTTTTACTATAGGTCTTAACTCCAGAGAGAGCAGCTCCTCTTCCATGTGGGCCACCATGTTGCACTGCCATATTTGTACAGTAGTCTAGAACGGACAAACTGAATTCCGGCTCTAGCAGGACTTATTTGGATTTTAGGTGAGGCTGCAAAAGATAATAAACACACTAAACTTTTTGTGTTGTGGGAAGTTGGTTGAATATTGAGAACACAAATTTTGACAAATGTTGGTTTGTGCTTATTATTTAGGAAAAAGGAAAACCTTGTCAAAAAAGTAAAACGTGAAGATCCACCGTGAAGCCGTTGAGAGGTAAACCAGTAGGGTATTCGTAGTAGCTTTTCCTCCACGACAGGGCATCCCAACTGGAACTTTGTTGGCTTTGTTCAGCCGTGAAGGTGGCTCGCTTCTCCCGAGGAGAGAAATAGCAAAGTACAATTTCTTAATATATCTTTCTAAAGGAACTTCAGTACTTGACAGGCTACTTGATGTGGTTGCAGAAGATGACATCATTTTGATCCTTGAAGGCTATGGTATATTCCGTGGATAGGGAAAGGTTGCAATCTGGAACCGCTTGATACCACTAAATTAGGCACAGAGCACCTTTAATCACAGTGCTGTGACAAAGTATTTGCCTCTGTTTTTTTTCTGTTTTAGTTAATTTGTCACAATTAGTGCCATTTGATTTATAGACCAAATTAAAAACAACAGCTGTCCCTATCTGGATGTGAAACACTGAAGATTTAGTTCTTAAAGTGATGTGTGTATGTTTGAAGGGGAACTGAACTATCAGCAAGCTCAGAGTGTGGCACAGCTGGAACAGGCCATGCAGCAGAAAATGAAGGAAAGACAGAAAGTCTATGAAGAAGCCTTTAACCAAGACATGAAGCAATACCGGTCTACTGGACACCTACAGCAGAAACGTAAGTGGCAGAAAAGTTCCACTTCCACATTTAGATGCCAATAAAATCAGCAGGAGACATGCTGATATTTAAGGTTAATTAAAGACCGTATAAAGCACAGTCTTATTAAAACACGTTGGATTGGTTTGAAATAGTATCAGGATGCTTTAGAAAAGACAGTGAGCTAAGTAACCACTATGGTGTGGATAAGACTCACTCTACCTCAAGAGGGATGATAGACACTGTTTCTATAAAAATGTTCAAACCTTCTAAATGCATTATACCAAATCATGCTTGTTCTATTAAAACAGTAGTTCTGTTCTGGAAACCCCCAGCAAGCCTTGAATTTCCAGAACAAAGATGGAATGAAGTTCTTAAGTGAAGGACGTCAGTATAGGAGCACCAGACTAGTTGTTGTTCCTATCACCTAAACAACAATACTGAGACATGAAACATGAAAAATAAAATGATCAACATCAACAGTGGTTGAGTTTACAGTTTTGACTAACAAAACAATATCTAACAACAGTAAGCTTTAAAACAACAATAACAACTCAAACAATTCAATCAAACGCTCAACAATTCTCAGCTCCATTCTGCCGCTGGTGAATTAACGCCACGACAGAAGTATGAATGTAAATGAAAGCATGCTGCTGGGGAGGCAGGAGGAACACAATTTTGTATGTAGGAATGTATGATCGGAAATACATTTGAGGATTAGCTAATCAGTGTAATCAGAAGGGGTAACAACTTACTCTGCATTGAAAAATGACCTTGATTCCCTAGTTGTCAACCGTCACACTTGGTTGTCTTAGTGTTGACTTGGATAATGTGTAACTGTGTGTTTGTGTGTGCGTTTGTAGCACCATTATCATCAGAAGCTGAGGTGTGCATTTTGGATCAGATCTCAGTCGGTAACCTATCAGACCAGGAGGCTTTGGATGACTTCCTCAACTCAACTGATGAAGACATCAGTACTGGATCATCGCTTACCTCAGGTATACCAGCTGCTGCTCGGGCTCTACCATTTGACCTCCATTCAGACCAAAGATGATTATTCGATAATTAGATTTATTGTTAAAGCGTATAAAGGGTATTTTTATCTGCAGCCTGATTTTTTTTTATGTTCTTCTTGCCTCTGTCCCCCAATCTTCATTTGACTGCACATCCGCAAATGCAGCCATGTTTTACCGGATGATGGGCTGTAAGCAGGGGAAATACATGAGATGTGTCCTATTTCAATTCATGTTCCTATGTTCTTCCACACAGTCAAAATGTCACACACACACAGTCCAGGTTCATAAGGTGATATATTCCTGGGGGTTATTTCAAGAGTGACTGAGCTCGAGCTCGACAAAACCTGAGGTGAAAAGCTCGGGGTATCTGGTTTCAGACCAGATAATATGAATTGGTTCAATCAACCCAGACACCGAGTTGAACGCATGAGCGCCGATTATACAACGCTGACATCAATAGAGCTTAGATGCTGTAATTCACTATCGCAACCAGTGAGACGCTACGGTTGCCATAGTTAAGTGATGTTTAATGCTAAAGTCTGTTTTGTTAAAAGAGGCGAATGCTGCTACATCAGAGAAGGAGAGATAAATGTTGTGGGACGGAATTGCTGCCTCAGTGAATGCTTGTATTTGTTTTACTGTATTTCTGTCAGAATATTGTGGTGACAGGGTGGCAGAATACGGAAAAACCAGAGTTTCCCTCATCTCAGGCTTAACCAAGTCATATCTGCTAAGCCCACTTCTTGAAACACCCCCCAGGTTTAAACTGTGAAACAGTCCAAGTTAACGCAGTGAAGCAGTCAAGGTACAGTGGGTTGAACAATCCAGGTTCTATATCTGAAGAAACCCTGTCAGAGGTGCCATGGACACTGGAGGTCTGAATTATGTCACAGCAACTACTTACATCACTAGTGTGAGTGTGTGTAGATCTCACTATCTAGAATAATGAACCCTTTAAATATCAGAAAATATACCACACCGCAGACTTTCCACCAGTTTGTAAGTTTATGGTTCAGTCACTTTCCCCTGGCTCAACACAGCAATTTGCCAACAAGTTGCCGAACCCCATCTTTAAGATGCAGTGTGTAAAAAATATTTGTCATCTAGCGGAGACGGAAGATTGCAACCTACCTTCAACCATCAAAATGATGTCATTGTCTGTGACCCCATCAAGTATCCTGTCATGTGATGAGGTTCCTTTTAGATATAGATTTAGGTAGCATTTAAATTCATGCCAGGCCTGTCTCAGTTTTGACAAAAAAGAGGATTAATACTCTGATTTGGCATAAGAAAAAATAAAGGAGAGTGAAACCTCGCCGTCAGAGAAGGAAAACATGAAGACCCGACTCATGAACCTGTTGAGAAGTAAATCGGTTACGTACGTGCAGTCCAACTGAGTGCTCGCTATTCCCTCCCAGGAAGTTGTGAAGTGTTCAAGTCCCTTGCAACCAATTCAAATCTCATGGGGGAGTCTTCTTGATGGCAATGTTTTGTGCTCCTTTGCTTTCTCTTGTACTAAGTATGATGCATTCATCAAAATTAACAAAAGTTCTCACAACACAAAAAAGTTATCCAGCAAAAACTAATTCAGCATCATCTTCTTCATTGAATTTAAGAGGTGAACACACTGCACCTTGGACCAACAGTCCCATAAATAAAATATACTGAGTACTTTAAGTAGGCACTAGACATGAAAATGACAGATTTGCTGCGCTGTGCACCACTTTGCTTTTTGCAGAGAATTGAACCTGAGGCCTTCATTGTGACTTTTCTTCTCCGGCAGGTCCAGACCCTGAGTCCTCTTTCTCTGAATCTTTGAGAAGCCAACTGGACCAAACATCTCCCACAAACAACCAACCGTCCAACCAGGACGCAGCATGGGAGCAAGGAAAGGAAGTGAGTGAGGAGGTCGATGAGCCTCTGGTGGAATCTGATGAGGATGTCGTTCAACCAGATAATTCACTGTCTGACATTCAAGATTTGGGCATAGAGAGGGTCTCTGATGATGATGACTTTATAGGGGTCCTCCCCTCTAGGTAACCTGACAAATAGGCCCTTGAAACTCTTTGATTCTGGGTAAACACTGGTAAACCTGAACAAATCTCCAATCTGTTACCAACAAGCCTTTGCTGCTTCTCCTCACTCACATCGTAGGTCCAAAAACTGCTATGCTTTTTAGACAAATGTTTAATTTACATGGTAGAGATGCTTGTGCTGTAACGGCGTCTGTAATATATTATATATTATAACCCTAAAGAAGTAGTTTGGGCTATTCTCTATGCATTGAGAAATTTTGCATTTCAGCAGTTCTCTAATGATGAGGATGATGATTTGTTTTGCATCGGCTTATCCAAAGACTGTTGCAGCTTCTTCCTCTGAGCCAGAGAGCTCCAAAGTGGTCACAACATATCTTGTTTACTTAGAGGATTTCATACAAAAACATCTATTTGCATGACAGATATTTAGGTCTGAAGGCTCCTCTCATACAGACATTCAAATGTTCGGAACTCTTTTAGACAATAATATGGTTTTCATGGTGATGACATATTATATTCTCTATTAAGCAAAAAAACCCTGCAGAATACCTTTCCAAAAGTATTTTTAGAAACACAAAAAAATGTTTTAATGGGATTTGGAAGTCACAAGAAAAAAGACCATTTAAGTCTTTTCAAAGACTTAAATGGTTTTATTTTCATAACCTTGGTCATTTCTAATCATAAAGGTGCAGTTTGGAAAATTTAGTGGCATCTATGTGCACTCTAGAGCTAGTGTTCCGTTTGTCCGTTCAGGCTGTACAGCCTAACATGGAGGTCTCCATTGAAGAGGATCCAATCCATCCGTGCATCTAAAGGGCTTTTTCTGAGCACGTTAAAAAAACTAATATATATTTTCAGCTAATTAAACACTAATAAATCATAGTTATAATTATTATATCCTTAATTTTAAACACTGCACCTTTAGTACACTACCATGCATTTCAGCATCAAGCCTTCATTATAGAGTCAAACACATCTCATTGAAAAGAAGGAGCTTTTACAGTGGTGAACCTTCCATCTACATAGAGGGTGAACACAAAAACCTCCAGCAGTTGGCATTTTGTCCCAACAACTCATTAAGTCTTAACAAAAGGGCAATATGAGAGTACAATGATAAATGACGAAGAAATGAAAGGCTGCTAAACACCCAGGCCTAAAAAAGATTTAAGATTTAAACACTTATTCATTCCATGTAACTACCTCTCCCGTAACAGTTATTGGTTGTTTCCCTGGAGAGCTCCCATCATTGGTTCATGGGTATTGTTGACTACCTTAAGAATATACAATATAATTACTCTTATACTCAATATCTCTGCCATGCATTTATTTTCAACATGACTGTTGACTGTTGCATGTTTTTCTGCAGCAATTCTGATTTTTGTCTCTTTACCTTTATATAAAAATTGCAGTCTGTCCAAGTCTGATGAATGGGTTTGAGTCGTGTTTGTTGCACATGTTCACAAGTTTAATCAAATGATAAACTTGTGAGTTTTCAACAGCTCCTGTACTTAGACCAGGAGACGTTCACTCTACCAGTTTACATCTTTCTTTTTGCATCGCTCGGTTACATTTTTTTGGTAAACACGGTCACACGTGGCACTGCTGGAAACCGGGAGACTTCCATCTATCCATTTTCTGTAACCACTTACCAGGTTCAGGGTTGCGGGAGGCTAGAACGTTTCCCAGGGGAGACAATACACTGGACACATTGCCAGTTCATCACAGGACCTATTGACAATTAAAAAGTTAACTGTTCACCTATAATACATGTTGGATTATGGACTGTGGGTTGAAGCTGGAGAACCCATTCAAACATGGAGAGAACATGCAAACTCCAATACTGAAAGGCCCCCAAGACCAGAAGTGGATTTGAGCCCAGAACCTTGTTGTGAGGCAACAATGGCTACACATTAAACCAGGTGCTGTCCCAGGAGAGAGCTGTTCAGAGAAAGGGTCCCATCTAATGTACCTAACTCAGCATCAGAGAAAAACTGACTGCTGGAACCTCATAGGGGTATTGTGGTCTGCTAGCACAGGACAAAACACAATATATTTCTGTAAATATGCAGAAATCATTTCTGATTATCATGCAGGAGTTGAAATAGTCACTGAAGTGTGTCCAAATCCCCCTACTGTCCTCTACCTCTGAAGAAACACTGTAATTGACACTGAAATCTTTTTTTTCCGGTAGTAGGATAACAGTTTCCATTATTAGTCTCAAATACATAAAAATGATAGAGGATATAGACATCAGTTTGTTATTAATCATTTTTAGCAGGAACATAAACACATATCTGCTGTAACATAACCACCTGCCAAACACCCTGTTTTGCTGTGAAAATTACTCTGACCCATCAAGGCACTCAATCAATCTTTATTTATATAGGGCCAATTCACAACAACAGGTGTCTCAAGGTGCTTTCCAGAAAGAGCATGCCTAGACCAGACTCTTTATATAATTATCTACAGGACCCAAAAAATTCCTCCTTGAGCAAGCACTTGGCGACAATGGCGAGAAAAAACTGCCCTTTAACGGGCAGAAACCTCGAGCAGATCCAAGACTCAGGGTGGACGGCCTACTGCCATGACCGGTCGGGTTTGAAAAAAAGAGAGTGAGAGCTAGAAAGAGAGAGAGACAGGTGAGGAGAGATACAGACGGGGGAAAAGCATCAAAGATATCAGCTATAATCCACTTTCTCCAACCGCTCCATGGTCGACCCGCGGCAGCAGCAGGGATCCCAGGTTGATAATAACATTAATATTAATGTAACATATAGTGATAGCTTATGGGGAAATACTATACTCTGGCTCCCATTCTACTTCTGGAGACTCTAGGGACTACAAGTAACCCTGCATGCTGGGAGCGCAGAGTTCTGATTGGACAATATGGAACTATGAGCTCCTTCAGATGCGTTGGTGTCTGACCGTTAAGGACTTTGTAAGTGAGCAGAAGGATTTTGAATTGGATTCTGGATTTTACCGGGATCCAGTGGAGGGAAGCTAATACAGGAGAGATATGTTCTCTTAACCTGGTTCTGGTTCTGGCACACGTGCAGCAGCGTTCTGGATCAGCGGGAGGGGCTTCACAGACTTTTTGGGACTACCTGCTAGTAGGGCATTACAGTAATCCAGCCTGGAAGTAACAAATGCATGAACTAACTTTTCTTTATCTTTTTGCGACAGAATATTCCATATTTGAGAAATATTATGCAGATGAAAAAAGGCAGTCCTAGAAATTTGTTTTATGTGGGAATCAAAGGTCATATCCTGATCAAAGATAACTCCCAGGTTCCTCACAGTGGTGCTGGAGGCCAAGGTCACACCATACAGAATAGTTATATTATCAGATACATTGTTTTTAAGGTGTTTGGGTCCCAGCACAACAACTTCAGTTTTATCTGAATTTAAAAATAAAAAGTTGCAGGTCATCCAAGTCTTAAGATCTTTGGGACACGCCTCTAAGTTGGATAAGTGATTAGATTCACCTGGTTTCATTGATAAGTATAATTGTGTGTCATCAGCATAACAGTGAAAGTTTATGGAGTGTTTCCTGATAATGTTGCCTAAAGGAAGCATATATAATGTGAATAACATTGGCCCAAGCACAGATCCCTGGGGAACTCCGTGGGTAACTTTACTATGCATGGAGGATTCATTGTTAACAGATACAAACTGAGATCTGCCACATAAATATGACTTAAACCAATTTAATGCAGTGTCTTTGATGCCAATTAGGTTTTCAAGTCTTTGTATTAGAATTTGGTGGTCAATAGTATCAAATGCAGCACTAAGATCCAACAAGACCAG
>VRLP01006009.1:0-31865 GCA_009660295.1 Lophius piscatorius | reverse complement strand
TTTTTTATTGATGCTTTTATCTGCTTTTGCTTTGTAGCACTTTGAGATTTGATCCAAATGTAAAGTGCATTATAAATTAAATGTATTATTATTATTATTATACTGTGTATAGTAACTGTAAACAGTAAACATAAAGAAAGGAGTAACCATTGCAAACCGTATACAGTAAATATAAAACAAAGCTGTAACTATGGTAACCGTATACAGCCAACACAGAGAAAGGTGTATCTATGGTAACCGTACACAGTAAACATAAACAAAGCCTTATCTGTGGTTACTGTAGACAATAAATATATTTTAAAAATTGTAACTATGGTAACTGTATACAGTAAACATAGAGAAAGATGTAACCATGGTAACCGATACACATCAAACCGAGAACCAAGGAGTAACCCTGGTAACCGTACAGAGTAAACATAAACAAAGCCGTCACTATGGTAACCGTACACAGTAAATATAGAGAAAGCTCTAACCATGGTAACCATTACACATCAAACCGAAACACAGGAGTAACCATGGCAACTGTACACATTTAACACAAACAAAAGAGGAACTATGGTAACCGTATACAGCAAACACAGAGAAAGTTGTATCTATGGTAACCATATACTGTAAACATAAAGAAAGCTGTAACCATGGTAACCGTACACAGTAAACATAAACAAATGAGTATCCATGGTAATCGTGTATAGCAAACACAGAGAAAGGTGTATCTATGGTAACCGTAAACAGTAATCATAAAGAAAACTGTAACCATGGTAACTATACACAATAGATATGCAGAAAACTGTCGACTCTGTTTTGGTGTTTGAAATCTAACAAGTTTAACTAGCTGTTTTGGTTTTCATGATGAAAATGCGGTGATGACTAAAACCATCACTACAACAATAAACAATAGTTAAACATAATCATGTGGAGAACAGGCGCACCGGTGTGTGCTTAAACATGATGGGAACACTTCAATGAAATAACTTTCATAAAAATGTGTGTGCGTGTGTGCGTGTGTGTGTTTGTGTGATGTTTGTGTGTGAGTGAGTGTATTAGTGAGAGTGTGTGTGCGTGTGTGTGAGTGTATGTGTGTGAGTGAGTGTGTTTGTGAGAGTGTGTGTGTATGTGGGTGCGCGTGTGTGTCTGTGTGTGTATGTGAGTGAGTGTGTGTGAGTGCGTGTATCTGAGTGAGTGTGTGTGTGAGTGTGTGTGTGCTTGTGTGAGTTGTTGGATGGGATGTGGTCTGTTTCTGAATACTGATGATCTTCCTGGAGTCCCCTGGTACGCCCCCTCACAGATGATTGGTATTCCTGTCAGGGCGGGGTGACGGCACAGACTGACAGTCCTCCATTTACATCTTTGTCCGTCTGTCCGCAGTCCTGTCCACCCGTCTGAATGAAAGACACACAGACCCGTACAGGAGTGTGAGCTGGTTTTGATTGACAGGTTGACGTCCAGTCAGCTGTCAGGATCTGTGGTGGAGACAAGGTGATGAGAGCCAGATAATGGAAACGGGTCCACACACAATCACACACACACACACACACTCACTAACACAAGGCCTGCAGGGCTTCATTAAGGACGCAGATTAAACAAAAGCTCTATTTTAGGTGAGGGACAGCAGAGTTCATCATCATTGAATTCAGTTGGCCATGACACCTGATAAATGTCTCAGCCCGTCATCCCTACGTCTCTATCGCTGGTTTAATAAATATGAGAGCTGCACCACTTCTTCCTGAAAAAAACCTGAAAACTGAATCTGAATCTTAACCTTAATCTGAGCCTCTGCCTCCACCTGAGTCTGTGCCTCCACCTGAGTCTGCTCCTCCACCTGAGTCTGCGCCTCCACCTGAGTCTGCTCCTCCACCTGAGTCTGTGCCTCCACCTGAGTCTGCTCCTCCACCTGAGTCTGTGCCTCCACCTGAGTCTGCTCCTCCACCTGAGTCTGCGCCTCCACCTGAGTCTGCTCCTCCACCTGAGTCTGTGCATCCACCAAACAGATATAAATCAGTAACTATTAAATAAATCCAAGTCTGAGTCTGTGTCTCTATCTGACACTCTTCCTCTACCTATGACTGTGTCTCTACCAGGACTTCAGGTTCCTTTAACACTCTGTGATAAAATACATTTTAAGTTTTTCCTTTCTTGAATTAATGAATAACATTAATCAAATTAAAAATGAAGACATTTAATTGATTTGTGAAGGTTTTAACTTTTAGTTCTTTTACTGCGGATGATCGGATCTGTCCTCCGCGGAACGTCTCGACAGGATGAACTCATTAAAGAGTCCTCACACATATAGACACACACACACACACGCACACACACACACACACACACACACACACGGTCCCAGCAGCCTCTTCAATAACAGAAACATACTAATTAATACTAAAACTGACACACTCTTCATACGCTGCTCTCTCTCTCTCTGTTTATCTGTCCAGTATCTCGGTGCTCGCTCGCCCTCGCCCTCACTAATTGCCTGGATGGCTGACATCATCACCCTGAAGAGTCTGTGAGAGATGAAGAGAGGGCTCCTCTTAATTAGCCTCCTCTTCTCCCTCCGACGCCTCCTGCAGAGCGCTTTGATTAAACCAGTTTACATGTTAACACTCTGATCGTCTCTAGGAGGGAGCGGGGAGTCAGTGATGAGATTATTAATGTGACACAAAAAGACCAACCAGAGAAGAAAGGAAGAAGAAAAGCACGAGGTGAGCGTTCCATTCTTCCTGAAGAGTGTCTCCAGGACCTTCCAGAACCTCTGGCTGCTCCTTAACTTGCTGCTAAAGTAATGCTTCTGGCAGCATTCCCGAACAATCTGAACCCAGTCCCCATGGAAAAATGTGTCCGGTTCTGAATCATTCCAGGGTTTGCCTGATTATTCTTTAAATCCTACCAGAAATGTTCTACGGGACAAAAGTCGTGTGACTCTAGAATGTTCCAGCTTTAGCTGCCATTAGATAACTTTAGCATTGACAGCTGACTTAAGCTAACGTTAGCTCTGACAGCTGACATTAGTTAATTTTAGCTAATAGCTAATATTGGCTAATGTCAGCTATCATAGCTGACCTTAGCCGACATTGGCTATGATAGTTCACATTAGCTATCTTAAAAACTGATAGTTGACATTAATCAACTTTAGCATTGATTGCTGACATTAGCTTACATTTGCTTTGACAGCTGACATTAGCAAATTGTCCCTTTAATAGCTGATATTAGCAGACTTTAGTAATTATAGCTAACATTAGCTATATTTAGCTTTGAAATCTAACTTCAACTATGATAGCCATAGAAGCCTTCACAGGGGTGACTCCCACTCACAAAAAAGGATGAAAATAATGGAAACAGCCATTGTTTCATCAAACATGAAACATGACCTCACGGTTACAACATTAACTATGTCTGAAGTTCATTCTGATGATGTGATTTGTTCAAATGCTCCAGGATCAGGTCGAAAACATCCAAACTGTGTCAGCAAATAAGAGAGCAGCACGCTAGCTGGCGATGATGTAACAGATGGATTTGAGCTGTGTGTTAGTTTAATAGATCCTAACAGTTTGACTCCGCCTCATTAACACCAACTGTTAACACAGCCTTCGTCTGTGTGCATAGCATGTTGCTAACAGCCGTTAGCACGTTAATGTTATTGTTTACATCTGGCGTCTGTGTAAATAAATGGGTTGCTGTAGCAGCCTGCTAATGAGGCTAATTAAAGGAACACTACCGCCGAGGCGCCCTCGTTACTAGACGACAGCCGGAGGAGGGGGAACCCACACACACTGTAAACACACACTGTAGACACGGGTGTGTTTACAGTGTGTGTTTGAAGGCAGCACTACAGGAACCTGTGGCTACCACATCAGGTGGACAATCATAAGCCCAGCTTCATATCAATCCCTTCTATTAATAAGGGTGGGCAGGCCACCGCCACCTCTTGATGACATCATCGCAACGCTGGTCATCACAATCAGATTTCAAAGTTCAGCATCAGCTGAAAGACAACATAACCACCTTATATCACAACGACACCGACTCACCGGTTTGTGGCATCAGCAGGAATCAGCAGGTCACGTCCCCTCTTCTTATACCCAGAATACACTGCAAATGACATCCAAATCTTTACCAGGATGATGTGTTCCAGAGGGCTAATTTCAGCTATCATAGCTAATTTCAGCCTTTGTCAAGTATCAAAGCTAAAGTTAGCTAATATTCAGCTATCATTGTTTAAGTAAGCTAATGTTGGCCATCATAGCTATAGTTGTAACATTCTAGAGTCACATGACTTGAATCTCAGAGAAAAGCAGCTAAACCCAAGAATCCTTCAGAACTGTAGACATTGTCCATGAGGAATTGGCTCAGATTGCCAAGGAACGTTGCCGTGATTGCCGTGTCTATATACCATATTAGCTACGAGGTCAGAGCAGCTAAAGGTTCTAAAAAATCCTGGAAATGCTTGTCGTGTAGACTGGAACCATTTAGAGCCTGCAGGAGAACCTGATTATGAAAACACTGATGGAGTCGGATACTTCCTGTTAGGCTTCTGCTGTGAAACAGGAAACTGTTGAAGAGGAAATAAGTGAGAAGCGAGTGAGAATGGTAACGTGTGACCTTGTGAGCGCTAACTCTAACAGGTGCTAATGAACGCAGATGTCAGGGTTAAGTCTGTGAGACCTTCTAAAAGACCCATTAGCCTCAGGTTCTAACCGAATCTTATGGTTACTGGTCGGATCCTTAATGAGCTCGCCACCTTGGAATTGATGATGAGCTGTTAGCGCCTGTCAGAGTTGTTGTCACGGCGAAAGAGAGCTAATTGTATTCTATTCGTTCTACATCTTTGAATGAAACACTTGTTTTGTAGGTTATTTCTTTATTAATCGTCAGATTCCCTTGTTGTGTTGTTTTTATTTTACTTCCTATTTCCAGCAGGGGCCGCTGTCACGGTAACTAATCTCTAATGGACTCTCTAATGGTGTCTAATGGACTTTTATCCATTTGACAAAATTGATTTTTAGTATTTGGCCGTAGCACCATGGCAAAACCTTTAATTTGTATCGTATTGAGATTGTTCCGACTAAATTTCCTCTTAATGGCTTCAAATATCCAGGTGGAGTTTATTAAACAAAATTGAACACTTAATTTAAAATGGAACACATGGAGCAGCTTCTTTATTGTACGAGACCATGTGGAGCCATTCAGCCACGCCCACTCCTGTTACCCAATTATAGCATAATGTTTACCACCTCGGATGACGGTGCCAACTTCTCTTTGAAACAGGAAGTTGAAAGCAACTTTTGAAATCAACTTCCCCGCCTCCTGAAAACAACTTCCTGCGAGATTCAACAGTTTCTGGGATGCTGTTTGATGAAATCTCATATTTGTCATTAACGCGTCACCATGGTGCCAAGGCTTTGGTGCCAAGGCTTTGGTGCCCTAAATGCAACACAAATGGTGCATCACGAATTGCACAATATCAACAAATGTTGCAAACAGAAAGGTGCAACAACAATGGTGCCATAGGAACGGCGTGATTCACGTGAATAATGAGCTGAAGAACTGACTTCACTTTCTTTAAACAAGGCATTACAGCTTCGGTTAACGGGAGGACATCAAAGTAAAAATGGGTCCCTTCCTGTGGTCACATGACGGCACTAAGACAAAGTATTGGAATGGGGAAACTTAAATCTGAAGGAAAATAAGTTGTGATTCTCCTTTTTCACCGTTCTTAGGGTCCATCACGAACAGCAACATCAAAGGGTGGTGTCAGTAGGGTGGAGGTCTGGTGGATCAGGACAAACATGGAGCCACCCTCAGAGAGGCTCACTTCGAGGCTAACGGGCCACAGGTGAGCAGGTGGGTGGGGTAAACCAGGTGTAGAGTTTGAGTTAACTGGACGTGAAGCTGAGCTGAAACCTCAATTCAACTGTTTAGAACTTTACAGAAAAAGAGGAAGTGAAGGACAGGAAATGATGTAATAGAAGTGACATCATTTGTCCACGCTGACCATGACTGGGCAAGATTCTTTATATAAACTGGGTCCAGTCTAGAAAAATATCACTCTGATGAGAGAATCAAAGTCTGGAATAAATAGAAGATGATCTTCTTAGAATAAAGACACAACTGCCCCAAACAGGACTTGAACCGACAACCTCAAACGTCTCCTCCTTAACTGCTGCTTAAACCGATGTTTGGTTCCTTCTGGATCACCTGAAGGTTAAAGATGTTTGTCATAGCTGGGATTGGATCCCATGACTCCATGTTACTGGTTGGCGTTCTTTACCATTGGACCATCTTCACCTCTGACTGACAGAAACGGCCAGAGAAGAATGAAAAATAAAAAAACACGTCTGAAAAAACGCCATCATCAACCTGGGATGTAAAAACCTCCTCATTCAGGAGGTTTTATAACTCTACGAAGAGGTTCTAGAAGACTTTGAGGAGGTTCTAGGAGTGTTTGACAAGGTTTCAGGAGTCCTTGAGGAAGTTTTATGTTACCATGCAGAGGTTCTAGGAGTCATAGATGAGGGTCTTGGACTTTGTGAGGAGGTTCTGTATAATTTCTCTCAAAGAAAACAAACCTTGCTCCTCCTCCATTTATCAATTGAAGTGACAAATTGATGACTTTGCTCCAAATTCTCTTCTTCGGACTTTGTGTGGATTTGTGTGGTTGTGTGTGTGTGTGTATGTGTGTGTATGTGTGTGTTTGTGAGTGTTTGTGTGTGAGTGTATGTGTGTATGTGTGAGTTTGTGAGTGTAGGTGTGTATGTGTGAGTCTGAGGTTAAAATGACGCCATCAATCATCCGCGGTAACATTCTTTGTTAGCTAACGGCACTAACACCCTGGAGCTAGCAGTGACCGTTGCCGTGCCGACACGTAGAGGATAAATCTTATTGGTTGATTATACCCCCATACCAGCTCTATGTCACCATGGCAACCACCATCAATCACAACAGGAAGTCATATCTTTGTCTGCCCAGGAGCAAGGTGGGGTGTCCCAGAATTACCTCTGACCCCTCTAATATTAATATCTATATTTCTATCTGGACTCCTGGTCAGACGACAGGATGTGACATCACAGATGAATGCTACACAAATGATCAATGATGGATTCAGGGCGATTAAACAAATCCTGGACAACCAGAATGTGGACAAACAGGGTGGAATCTGCATTAATCCATGAGAACCCAGAAGATGATCCTAGAAGAACTCAGACGAACCATAAGTGAACCTAGATAACTCTGAGATTTAGGTGACGGGCAGGGTGGATGACATTAGATGAACCCAGATGAAATTGAACCTCGATGAACCTGGATGGACCTGAAGAACCTTGATGAACCCGGAAGAACACAGGAAGAAGCTGGATGAAACTGGAGGGAACTGGAAGAGCCGGATAGTACCTGGTTGTACCAGGAATAACCCAGATGATCCAGATGAACCTGGATGTTTGTTTAAGAACCTGGATGAATCCATGCGTCATGTTAAGGCTTGTTAAAACTAGAATTTACAGACAGACCATAAACGCACCATCCTCCCAGCATGCACAGCTCAGATGTTCGGTAACCACCCTGATCTGAAGTATTCCCTCCACATGATGTTTCCAGGGGGGAGGATCTGCTGTCGAACACTTCCTGCTTATCACACAACAACACAGAGCCTCGTCTTTAACACACATGAAGTGGCGTTAAGACGTCTGCTTGTATATTGGTCTTCAAACGGCCCTGATGGGGCCACGAGGCCCCTGGGGGCCCCTATCAGTCCTGACAGCTGTGTTCCAGCTCTTTCCTTCAGTTTGCAGCCGCTTCACTTTGACGAGTCAGAGGCGGATCATTTGGTTCTGGCAGGAAGCTGAGGACGGCCGGGATGACAGAAGAACACACCACACACCAACTTCGATTAGCATTAGCTGGCGAGCTAACAAGCTAACTTGATGCTATGAGCTTCATTGATAGAGGAAGTCAGGAAAACAAGCTCCTCCCCCTCCTTTTGGGTCACTTTTAAACTTAAGCCTCTCACACACACACACACACACACACACACACACACAGTCACACACACACACACGCACAGACATACAAACACACAGACACTCACACACACACACACACACACACACAAACACACACATATACAAACACACAGACACACACACATACAAACACACAGACACGCACACAAACACACACACACGCACACACACACATACACACACACACACAAACACACACACATACAAACACACAGACACACACAGATTTGGACCAAAGACGCCAATTCATCAATTCAATATAATTTATATGGCGCATAACAAAAACATTACAACAAATGATATCTTAATTGTCTTTCCAGAAGCAGCAGGTCTAGTCCGACCCTTTAGTCTGGCGAGACCCAACAATTCAACATTATCAAGAACAAAGAGAAAAAAAACTGCCTTTTGACACACTGTACAGTTTTTGGTTTAAACTTTAAATAATCTTCGCTGCTCACCTGCCGACATAATGATGAACATAATAAACAATATTTGTGAGGCACAATATGGAAAAGATTTTAAGTTCACTCTTTGTGTCCTGCATGTTGCTCTTGGAAACCCCAGGAAATGTAGATCTGGTTCCAGTAAATTGTGTCAAAAACCACAGTATGAAAAATGTATCTATGAATATCCGTCACACTTGTCATACCTCCTGTTGACAGCAGGTGTCACTATCACTAGAAGTGAATGCTGTCATGGCAACGCCTTCAGCGCGGTCCATTAATCCAACCTGTGACGTTTGGGGTCAGATGTCACAGGTTGGATGTTACAGGTTGACATGTACTGTAGTTGTGATCATTTGTGTTTTATGACGCGACAAAAACATTTTAAGGCATTGTGAGCAAAAGAGATGCACACTGACGTGTACTCTAAGTTTGCACCAAGCAACAGGAAAGTTGAAGAACACATAACATGACTGTCACATATTTGTGTCAGGTGTGAATGCAGGTGGGAATGTGGGTTTGATCGCATGCATGATCGTAGGCTTAATGCAACGTGGACACGTAACATGAATGTCGCATATTTTTGCCAGGTGTGAGCCCTAGGTGTGAATGCAGGCATTAATGAAACTATTAAAGCAAGTTTGAAAGAAGGTGTTAATGCAGGTGGTTTACATGTGTGAATACAGGTGTGACCGTAGACATGAACGTAAATGTGAATGCAGGTATGAATTCAGTTGTGAAAGCAGGTATGAGTGCCGGCACGATTGCAGGTGTGATTGCTGAGGTGATTGCAGGTGTGATTGCTGATATAAAAGCAGGTGTGAATGTGGAAGTGAATGCAGATTTTGAAAGCAGGTTTAAATGCATATGTGAATTCAGGTGTAAAAGCAGCTGTGAATGCAGGAATGAATACAGTTGTCTATGCAGATATTAACGCATGCATGAACACAGATGTGAATGCAGGTGTGATTGCTGAGTGAATGCAGGTGTGATTGCTGAGTGAATGCAGGTGTGATTGCTGAGGTGAATGCAGGTGTGATTGCTGAGGTGAATGCAGATATAAAAGCAGGTGTGAATGTAGAAGTGAATCCTGTTGTGAAAGCAGGTGTGAACGAAGGTGTGGGAGACCTAGAGCCCACTTTGGATCCAATCCGCACCCTCGAGGAGAAGAGTTTGTCCGCGTCTAGGGGCTACTGATTAAGATTCCTCAAGCCGCTGCCGTGTGAGGAAAAGCTTGGTTGCGATGCATTGTGGGTGTTTTAGGAGAGAGAGGACCTGTGAACTCCTTGTACCACAGACCGGCTACCACCAGCATCCTGCTGCGGTGGATCTCACCTGAGAAGGGTGGCGTCTTGATTAGCTCTGAGTGAATAAATAAATCCAGCTCATAATCCCGCCGCAGGTGAATCTCCAGGAACAGGTAGCCATGGAAACCATCCTATCAACCAATCATTCGGCACGCAGTGGGACAGTAACCTAATCGACCCCGACCCCCCCCCAAAACACAATAAAGCTTATTGCTGCGAGGGTCTTTAAACAGTTTGAGGTTTATTGGAATAAAGAGTATCCTGAGGTTTATGGGCCGCTGCTGATACCGACAGGACGCCCATATTTGGTTAACAGATATTGACTGGAAGCACATATTTGTTTTTTATGTTACAGAGGTTGTGTGTGTGTGTATTCATCGTGTCTGACCGGATTAGCTCCTTGACATCATGTGACAGAGGACCGCTGCTCGTCTTGTTTTCAGGCACCATGGAAGAAAGAAATCTTAGATAATGTTTGTTATCAGGCCTGAACATACCTGATGATGTCATATACCAGAAACGTGACCCGTAACAGATGAAGCCGGTCCTGAAACTGTTTCTGGGTCCTGGTTCTTGTTCAACCATCACTTACGGCCCATTATCTCTGATCAACAGCTTCACCCTGAGGAGTTTAGACTGTCAAAGGTAGACATCGAGAAAAACGATCTTGAATCTAATCTGAACTCTGAACTAATCCCGATTATAATCTGATCCTGAACAGACCCTGATTCTAATCAGATCCTGAACTAAACTTGATTCTAATCAGATCCTGAGCGTGAGTCGAGCACGCACTCGTAGACACACACACACACGCAAACACACATAAACACATGTAAACACAGACGCGCACGTACAAACACACGCACACACACATAAGCATGCACACACACACATACGCAAAACACTCAAGCACACACTCACACATACGAACACACACAGACAAACACACACACACACAGACACACACAAAGACACACACTCACACATACTAACACAAACACACAGAAACACACACACACGCACACACACACACACACACACAAAGACACACACTCACACATACGAACACAAACACACACACACACACACCCAGACACACACACAGACACACACTCACACAGACAAACACACACACACGCACACACACACACACAAAGACACACTCACACATACTCACACAAACACACAGACACACACACATACACGCACACACACACACACACAGACACACTCACACACACTCACACACAGACACACACACATACACGCACACACACACACAAAGACACACACTCACAACTACGAACACACACACACAGACACACACTCACACATACGAACACACACACACACACAGACACACACACACAGACACACACTCACACATACGAACACAAACACACACACCCAGAAACACAGATTAAATTCCTCCCTTTGTAGCAGACAGAAGTGTCAACGGCGCCCGTTAACTGTCGGCACGCCGCCTCAGCACAAACAAAACGTCTCAGGTGGATTCCCATATTATGGGATGTATTGTAAGAGGTTCTCGCTCGCCCACAGCGGCAAGAAGTTGTAGCATTCAGCAGATTTGAAAGTTTTCCCCGCAGACCCCAGCGGTTCAAGTGTTCGAGTGAACGTCTTCAAACGGGGCCTTGTTTCTGCCTCCAGGCCACACGTCACATGACGGCGGCGAGGAATAACCTCATGGAGAACGACACTGGAGCCTTTCTACTTACATCAGAAGGGATCTCTGCATGCCGCCATCCTAGATCGTCATCTTCAAAGCTTTTCCAATTACAGCGTCCATGCTGCCCGATGAGCCGTTGTGGGCGTGGCCAGTGTCAGCTTTTACATTTCAGGTTGTCATAACACTGATGACCTTGGTCAAACCGCCCCCAAACGTCTCATGTTGGACCTGAGACCTGCCCTGAAGACGTCCAAACAGGTCATTCATCCATAGTCAGGACGCGTCCTAGTGGTCAGGAAGTGTAATATTTCCTGCTTCAGTGTCCTCCCATTGATCTGTTGAATCAAGACATCAAAGTCAACCCCTTTAAGAAGATTGGAAGAATTCTATCATATTTCTTCTTCGTCTTTCTTCGTATTGGTGACGGAGGGAAAACCTGTTGTCACTATTTGGTGTGACAGTCAGAAACATACAAAAACCAAGCTTCAGTTTGATCCGGTTCAACTGATTTATCCAAATGATTGTCCAGCCTGCAATGTTGGTCTTTGGTTTGGACAATGCAGTTTCACACCATTTTTACAGTTTAACTCCAATTTCATATCAGATTTTTGCTACTTTCAGTAGCAAAAATTCAGACCAGTTTTACACAGTTTTAGTGTTTTAGACCAGTTTAAGGTCTGTTAAAAACAATTTTAGACCAGTTTTAGACCAGTTTCAGACCAGTTTCATAGCAGTTTTAAATGGAGATCTATTGAATGCTTGTACCACTATTATCCTCATCTTATGCACTTGCTCCATCTGAATTACTTGCTTCATTGTGCATCCGGTGATATCAGCTGCGCTTAATCAGGTAGCCACAATCGTCCAATCCCCATGTCACACCAGCATGATTAGCCCATCACCATCCGCTGCTGTCTTTAAATACTGTATGTCACCTTCCATGCATCTAGTGCTTCTTGCTGCTGGTTTATAATAATAATAATAATAATAATAATAATAATAATAATAAATTGGACTTACATAGCGCCTTTCTATGCTGCACCATCCTTCCTCCCCATCTCCTGCTAGTCATCGCAGATCCATCAGCATAATAGAAAAATGATCACCCATCATTAGTTGTAATAAATCATTCATAGTTCCTTCATTCTGTCTAATCTGATCTAACACGTTTCAGACCAGTTTCAGGCCAGTTCCAAATATGTTATGGCCCATTTTCTGATCAGTTTTACACACATTCAGGCCAGTTTATGACCAGTTTCTGGCTAGTTTCAGACTAGTGTCCCGTACTTTAAGACCAGTTTAGGATCAATTGTAAACCAATTTCAGGCCACTTAAAAACATTTTCAGACCAGTTTCAAGACTAGTTTTTAAACCAGCTTCAGACCAGTTTTAGACCAGTTTCAAGACTAGTTTTTAAACCAGCTTCAGACCAGTTTTAGACCAGTTTTACACAGTTTCAAATCAGTAACACCAGTTTTTAGGCCAGTTTAGATAAGTTCAGACTAGTTTCAGACCACTATCACGTTCATTTTAGACCAATTTCAGACCAGTTTTAGACTACTTACAAACCAGATCCAGACCAACTTCAGACCAGTTTCATACCACTATCACATCACTTTTAGACCAGTTTAAGACAACTACCATGCCAGTTTCTGGTCAGTTTCAGACCAACTATGGAAAAGTCTGTTCCAGATCAGTTTTTCTGTTGTGCTCTTCTTTCAATAATCACCTCATGAGGAGTCAGACGGGTGAGGTCCAAACGATGGTCTGGGCTGCAGTTTTAGTCTGGATCAAACTAAAATCTCCTAAATGCAGCATCTTGCAGGTGTGTACACAGGAAGCGAGGTGGATCTGAAACCCCCTGTCCCCCACCAGCAGAGACTCTTGTTCCTGAGAAGATGGGTCTGACACCACCCAGGACTACCCAGGATGCTCCTTGGGGCATCTTTGGTTTGACAGCATGTGAATGTCACCTGTGACAGGCCAACAACCATTGTTTGGACGGAGTGTTTAAGGCTTATCGACCTCACACACTGACACTCACACACACACTCACAGACACACACACACACGCACATACACACAGTGATCATGTGACGCTAATAAAGCAGCAGCATGTTTGTCAGGGGGCGGTGACCTTTACATGATGATGAAACACAAATGTCAGAAATGTAACAGTTTAATTCTACCTTTTCTCCTTCTCCTCTTTCTTCCTCCTTTCCGATTCCCCCCCACCCTAATAATTTCTCAGTCTCTCTTATTCTTCCTCCTTAATTTCCTCGTACTCCTTACCCTTTCCTCTTCCTCTTCTTCCATTTCCTTTCTCTCTCCTCCACTGCACTCTTTCCTATCAATCCTACTTTTTCCTCCTCTCCTCCTCTCCTCCCCTCCTCCTCCCCTCCTCCCCTCCTCCTCCTCTACATACTAACCTGGTTTTAAACTTTCATTTCATTTTCCCTTCGTCCCTCCTGGTTTCTTTTCATTTTCTGTCTCCTTCGTTCAAACTGAATTTCAGGTGTGTGTTTGTGTGTGTGTGAGTCTGTGTGTCTTTGTGTGTGAGTGAGGTATATTATGGTATACGTTGCCGCAGTGACGGGTAATGGGAAATTGATTGTGACAAAACCACATTACAGACGTACATTTCCATAAGAGTTTATTTACGTGGCGTTACCGTGGGGAACATCATCTGCCTTCATATTCCTCGTCGTGGCGATGATGTGATGTGGGCCGTTTCTCCCAGCCTGAGATGGCGGCGGCTGAGGCCTCCTGGGGAATCGAACTTGCGTCGTCCGCTAACAAATGAACAGCCGCAGCATACCGGCGGCAGTCATCTCTTCATTTAACCTGAGCGCCGCTCCGGACGCCCCACACACTCCACATCAAGACTTAATTTCATTCCCATGATGCCCTGCTTCAGTGCGGCGCCTGGCGTTTGCTCGGCGGTTTATTGGCAGATATGAAGGAGCGCCGACCGCCGCGGCGCTGAAATTATGTGAGTAATAAACCGATTTTGTCCATGTAAATGAAACAAATCATGTGTGTATTTATACAGACTTCGGCGGTGGGGGGAACGTGGTTGCAGGTAGAGGGGCTGATGGGTATTTTATTTGACATTGTTTTTCCGGCGTCTGCTTCTCGTTAATCTCAGACACGGAATTAATTTCCATTCAATCATCTGCAGAGACCCGACTCAGTTTGGAAGTTCCTTGTTTTACGAAAGTCTCACTCTGACTGCCGTCACTGCCGGCGCAACGAGGCCCAGACTCACGCCTTAACCTCCGCTGCTGCACTGAGGACCAGAGGTTCGTTGGATGGTTGATTTGTTGGTTGGTTAGTCGGAAGGATGGATGGATGATTTTTGGATGTTGGTGATGGTCGGTTGTTTAGTCAGTGGGTTTAATTGTTGAATTTGTTTGTTTGTTGATTGATTGGTTAGTCATATTGATGTTGTTGGATAGTTGATTTGGTTGGATGGTTTGCTTGGATGGTTGACTTGATGGTTGGATGGTGGGCTTGCTGGTTGTTCGGATGCTATGTGGGTTTGACGGTTTGTGGGATGGTTGGTATGTTGTTGTATAGTTGATTTTGTTGGATGGATGGTAGTTGGATAGTTAATTGGTTGTTTGGTTGGTAGAATGGTTGGTTGAACTGTTGGATAGTTGGTCGGATGGTATGGTGGTTGGTAGTTGGTGGAATGATTGGTTGGATGGATGGTTGGTGGATTTGTTGGTTGGATAGGTGGTTGGTTGGATGGTTGGTTTGGTTGGTTGGATGGTCGGTTGATTGGATGGATGGTTGGTTTGGTTAGATAGTTGGTTGGATGGATGGTTGGTTTGATTGGATGGTTGGTTGGTTTGGTTGGTTGATTGGTTGGTTGGATGGTTGGTTGGTTGGTTTGGTTGGTTGATTGGTTGGTTGGATGGATGGTTGGTTGGAGGGATGGTTGGTTTGTTGGATGGTTTATTGGATGGTTGGTTGGATGGTCGGTTGATTTGGTTGGAGGGTTGGTTGGTTGGTTGTACAAAGATTAGAATTTGGCCAGGGTCATAACCCTTAAGTTATGTTCTGGGTCTGGACATTTTGTCTTTTTCCAACTTTTTCATGGCGTTTTGAATCAAATAGTGGATCTAGAGCTCCGTTCCAAGCTCAGAGACCCTCTCTAGACCAGAACCCTCATCCATCTGACCTGGGTCCAGATCATGATGGTAATATGAAGTCCCTGTGGCCCAGAGGCCAATTCTTCTCACACTGATGTGGTTCCTACTGACATTTGTGGAGGGGCGGGGCTAGCTGGTCACATGACCTGCCACTCAGAATTGTCAGTCAGAGAGCGAGGATGTTGTTTTATTGATGGTTAACCTCGATCGCCCGATGGAGGTGAAAGACACTAAAGTGGAGGCGTCAATAAATAATGAGATGATGTGTGTGTGTGTGTGTGTGTGTGTGTGTGTATGTGTGACAATAGCCTTTTAGCCTAACATGCTAACTGATGTGTTTTTAAAGCAGCATGTCTGTGTTCCGTCACTCCCAGTTTGTTCCACCCTGATGCCTCCATCAACTTCATCATCTTCATCATCATCATCACCGTCCTCTTCTTCTCCTTCTTCTTCATCTGCACTTATTTAATTTCCTGTTTGTGACACAGATCTGATCCTAGACTCCTGGTTCTCCTGACTTCTGAATGGTTCCAGCATCTGCAGGACTTTTCAAAACCTTAAGCTGCCACAACTTTGGACCCCAGCTTCTGCCGGCGTTCCTGAGGAATCTTGGCCCATTCCTCATGGATGTTCCGGAGCTTTAGGTTTAGACCTGCTTCAGTCTGCACACAGGCAGGGGCCGGTAAACATGATATTACATCATAGTCTGGTTTATCCATGCACGACCGACTCTACTCTGTTTTCAACTTGTCTCTACAAAATACTTCTGCTGCCAAAATATATTTTATATATATATATATATATATATATATATATATATATATATATATATATATATACATAATATTTATGTATATATATAACATTTTTAGGTCGGTAATTTTTTCCAAATCTGATCCACCTACCGCTCCTCCCTTTTTTAAAGTTGAAATTGTTGTCAGATTTTTTTTAAATTATCGTTCCCCAAATATTTATTGATTATTTTTAGACGTAGATGTTAAAATACAGATTCTCTTTCCAACTTTAGACATTGTGTCGTTAATAATCCTAATAAAAAATTTTGTGCACTTATTTTAACGTGAAACTTTACTTTGCCAACTTTTGAAATGTATTGGTGATTTTATATTGTTGATATTTAACTCTTTCACAGTTGGTGATGCTTTTTTTTAGACTTCCCTCATATTATCACTTTTAATCATTTAATAAAAGATTGACTGCGTTATTATGATAACATAACACACAAATAAAGAATAAATTGTTGGTGCATCATCAACGTTCTGTACATAAATGTGAGAAGAAGCATGTTTTACCTCACTGACTTCAGGTTTGTCTCGCCACAGGAAGTGACATCACTGCCAGCAGGTCACATGACTACACAGGAGAACCTTTAGCAGATTTGTCTGTGGTTTCGTAAGGGAGTGGACCAGAACATGGAAAAAACACAGAATTTTCTTTTTTTTTTATTTCTGAAATTACATATTAGTCATTAAATCAATATTCTATATTATACTATTGATTTTATTAAAGAAACTTTAGACTTAAATTTCTTGTTAATTCAAGTTGAATGCATGAACGAGGAGCAGAAGGAGGTCACTGATGGGAGGGGTGGGAGTCTTTTCATCAAAATCTATATTTTATGTATTAATCGTGCCAAAAATACAAATAAAGTATTATTATTAATGGAAGTTTAATATAATAAGTACTAAGTAATAATCATTTAAATCAGATTTATTTTTTTTAACTAACACAAGGTTTGTCTGGGAGACATTAAATAAACCTTCAACCTTGTAGATGAATATTTGTCTCAGGTTTCCTGCTCCTGTCTTTAAAGAACTTTCCGTCATTCAGGTTTGTAGAATGTGAGAATAAAGTCGTGCTAACAAATACAACAATGTTCTCCGGTTATAGCGACGACCCGCTCCACTCCTCTCAGCTGTTTGGTTCTGCTCATTTTGAGTCGATCTCTACTTTTGATAAATGTGACGGAACCCGTTTATAATACGACCCGGCGGCAGCATGTTTGCTAAAGAGATGGGGGCCGAAGATGGAGCCCTGAGGGACACCACGGGTCAGAGGAGACATAAACCACAACCTACTGAGGATGTTTTTGTAAATTAAAGCGTGTGAGGACTTACTAAACAGAATTATACAAGAAGTGATGAAACCCATGTGTCCGACAAAAAAATAAAACATGTTTCATTAAAAGGTTGAGCTCATCTGTTTGAAATTAATTATTTTCCTTTATGGTTATTTCCTAATAATCCCCAAAATAATAAAATAGTATTCCAGCGGTTTCTTGAGATGGATTTAGATCACAGCTCTCTTTAATTATAAAAATCTCACCACCGTCTTTATTTGGAAACTGCCCTCTGTGCTTCCCGTTTCATGTCCCGGACCAGGTGCAGGACCAGGACCGGGATCAGGATCAGGATCTCCTGATGTTTCCGCTCCTGTAATTTGAGCTGTCAGCGGTTCTGCTGTCCAACCTCCGGCTCCTCCTCCTCCTCCTCGCCAGGTCATTTGTCATGAAGCAAATCGACGCTCAAATCTTCCACAGCGGTAATATCTCTGTCACTCACACTCGCCGCCGCCGCGCCCCCTCTCATCTCTGCGCGATGCTATCGGGGGGGAGGAGGTGACAGTCCATCAGAGCACCTCCTCTCTGCTCCCCCGATAACACTCCACTGCTTATAATGTTAAGGAGATGATAAGAAATAATAGTCTCTGCTCCTCTCATGTGGCGGTCGGCGAGGAGCCGACATCCATCACCCGCTATTTATCAGCGCCGCGCCCAACTTTTATAGGAGTAGAAGAAAAATAATAACTGAGGCGCAGAAACAATCATCAGATAGATGGAGGCTGTTATGAGATTAAAACTCCTCTGACAGTCGCCGTTTTATCTGTGGCTGGAAAAATAATCCTGTGATGGAGGAGGAGATGGCCGGTAGTTTCTGCCCACGCCGCCATCGGCCATTCCTGTTTACAAGAGTTTACCAACATTCCAACAAACTCCAACGCGAAGTGAAGTCCGACGGCACTGAACGCATCGTTCGAAAGGTGTCGGAGGTCATGGCAGGTGCCTGAAGACGAAGATCAAAATATCCTTCAGAGGCCAAATCTGGATCCTGGAAGCCGGAACCTGGAACGTTGAACCTAGTCCACCAAGTCTGAGGTTTAATTTTGGAATAAAATAAAAGGTAAAAGTGGAGTAAAGTGTAAAAGTTTTGTTTGTCTTTTTTAATTAGTAAAAGAGTTTTCTCTCTGAACTGGGACTGAATCATAACGGGTTCTCCACCTCCTGTTGAAGGGTGGACAGTTTCCTCCAGGACTGGAGAACAGGATAACACATTCAGACCTAATCGACCTACTGGACTCTGACCAACTGCACACAAAAGTTCTAAACAACATTTTCTGGATCCAGATCTACTAGACTCTGATCTCCTGGACTTAGACCTTCTGGACTCGGACCACCTGGACTTAGACCTACTGGACTCGGACATCCTGGAATCATGAAGGTCAATCAGGCTGAAGGACAAACAGGAAGTTGTGTTTTATTCCCTGTGTCGTTGTTATTTCCTGTCACATATTGTTTGGCGGTGACTCCATCGGATTAACCTGAGATCAGCCTGATATTAAAAACATTCCATGATAATCACTCACTCGTCACCGTGACAACAGACCTGGATCATATTCAGACTCGATGAAACTCGGTTACACACACACACACACACGCACACACACACACACACACACACACAAACACAGTAAATCCAGTTATTGTTAGTAATAATGGTGCTCTGACAGATGGGTCACATGACTTCTATCATTTTTTCTCTCTCCTTTTTCCCATTTCACTTCCGCTTTTACTTCCTTATCTTGTTTCCTTTGATCTTATTGTCTTCTTTTCTTCTTTTTCTACTTTTCATTTGGCAGTTCTTCCCTTTTCTTATCTTACCTTCATCAAAGGTCAAGCATCATGTCCTTATTCTCCTTCCTCTTCCCCAATCTACAGTATATTCCCTCCTTCCTTCCCTACTTTCTTTCCCTCCTTTTCCTTCTTTCTCTCTTTTGGATTTCCTTCCTTTCATCCTTAAATCTCTTTTCCTTCACCTGTATTCCTTACTTCCTCCCTACCTTTCTTTCAGAAGAGGTTTGTGGGTCAAAGTGTTTGTGTACGTGTGTGTGTGTGAGTGTGTGTGTGTCGGTGTCTGTGTGTGTGTATGTCTGTGTGTGTATATGTGTGTGTGAGTGCGCGCGTGTATTTGCGTGTGTGTGCGGTTGATAGAGTGGATACATAATGTGTAGATTCATAATTCATCTGTAGATATGACAACTGATCATTTATTCAACCCACACACACAAACACACACACATGCACGCAAACACACACACACACAAACACACACACATACTAAAGCAGACAGATTCAGCATCACTCAGCAATCAATTATTCAATTGTATGTATCTGTGTGTGTGTCGATGTGTGTGTGTGTAACGTTATCTTGATGTCAATGCTGTTAGCCCCCCAACCCCATAAACATGTGACCCCGTTAGCTCTCTGGTTTGTTGTTGGTAATTAGTTTGTTTTGTGTCTTTGTTTTATTTTAGTTTAATCAACAAACATGGCCGCCCCAGGGACCCCGGCCTCCTCTTGTTTACAGACGACAGGACCGCCGCAGACCCAGTGGACCGATTGGCTGACTGACATTCAGACTAGAGTCTTAATGTCCTCCAGATTCTGGACTTTATTGGATTAAGTAAACCTGATCCTGGACTTTACTAGACTACATAAACCAGATCCTGGACTACATAATTTTTTAAGTATTACAGTTTTATAATCAGCCTCTTCTATTTATACCAATCAAACTGGATCAGAACATTCTCTGTGCTGCAGGTCTTGTTAAGTGTTCCTGGTCTGCAGTGTTTAGTACCTACCAAAGGGTCTGAGGAAGGACAACTGGTGAATTGAAACTACCTACAATGGACCCGTAAGAATCAGAACTGGACCAACGAGAGGTGGCAGATCAGCAGAGGTCTCATGGAGTCCATTCCTCAATGGGTCGGTTCTGTTTTGGTGGCTAAGGCGGGACCTACTCAATATTAGGTAGGTGGTTATAATGTTATGGCTTGTTTCGTTATTTGTTTCTTAAATGAATAAAAGTTTTAAGGATGAAAACTTTTCGCTTGTTGATGCTCGTTAAGTCCAGTTCAAACAATCCAATCAGATCACTAATGAGGAACCGGCTACGTAACGAGCTGCATGCACACATGGCGGCGTGTGTGTCATCAGGGGGCGGATCTTGATTGGCTGATTAGGAAAGGTGAGTTGGGTCGGACACTCCCATGACAAGACTGAGTGTGTCCATGACGACCGATCGACAACGGAGCGATCAATAGGTCAGGAATCGATCGGCAGTAATGGAGATCATCAGTCTGGGAGAACGAGCCAATTAGAGAGAGAGAGAGAGAGTCTGCATGAACATCAAGAACAGAATCAGAGACAGGAGACAACCTTGGCGGAGACCCGCAGCCACTGAGAACCGGTCTCACTTTCTGCCAAGGAAACTCTCACTTTGGTTATACAGGGCTCCCAACATGGCCTCGGTACCAGAAACCCCCGCAGGACCCCGAGGCTCGCCAGGAGACACGATAATAGACCTTATCCAAATCCACAGAACACATGTAGGCGTGAGGGAAAACTCCCATGAACCACCAGCACACCTGCGAGGGTAAAAAGTTTGTCCAGTGTTCCAGGACCTTGACGGAATCCGGAGTGTTTCACCTGCAACAGAGCTTTACAGATTGGTCCAGAACCCTCAAGTAAAGTTTCCCGGAAAGGCTGAGAACTGTGATCCCCCTATAATTGGAACTCACCCTCTAGTCCCCCTTTTTAAAGTCGGACCACCACCCCGATCTGCCACTCCTCAGGCACTAGCCTGGTCCTCCTCGTGACATTGAATACCCATGTCAACCATGACATCCCAACAGTACCATAATAATAAGCCTTTAGGCCTCCATGTTGAATCTCGACCCAGCTGGTGTCTTGCCACTGGTTACCTCAGCAACCTCTGCCAGGTAAAGGAAGCTCCTTCCAACGTGTCTTCAAACTCTGCTTCCACTAGAGAGGACATGGTAGCCGGACTCAGGAGCTCTTCAAAGAGTTGTGTTCACCATCCGTGGAAATCATCAGTGCGGGTCAGCAGTTCTCCTCTAAAGGCCCGGTACAGTCTGGGTCAGGCCCTGCTTTCTCTTCCTGAGTCATCAGATGGTTTGCAGGAATGGTCGGCTGAAAGTCCTCCTCCGTCACTTCCCTGAACTCCTCCCACTCCCATGTTCTGCTTCAGTGACCTCCAAAGCTGAAGCCCTTCTGGTTTCTTTGTACCTGTCTGCTGCTTCAAGAGACCACCGGGCCAGCGAAGCCCAAAGGACCTCCTTCTTCAGCGTGACGGACAGATGGGCCGCGTGTCACGTGGACTACCAGGGGCCCGTGGTACAAGTGCACTTATGGCGTCTTTTTGGCGCATGAATGACTTTTGTTCCAGATATGTTTTGTTTGTTGGTGACGCTGATGTGGAAGGATGGCGTAAAGCACAGAGGTCCATCTGGTTCTGGGCCTGATCAGGTCCGGTTGGACCTAAACCATCTGAGACAGACGGGACAACAAAGGAGAGACAGAAACAGGTGAAAAAAGGAAAAGCAGTGATGATGGAGGAGGAGGGAGAGCTGCTGCTGCTGCCACGGCAACCAGAGTTCCCTGCTCTCAATCAGGTCCTCTGGGAGAACCCTAAGCTCTGTGTACGCCTGTGTGTGTGTGTGTGTGTGTGTGTGTGTGTGTGTGTGTGTGTGTGTGTGTGTGTGAAAGCTTGCCTGGAAACAGAATCTCATGTTGTCCTGCGACAGAAGAAGTAACACACAAGAAAACACACACACTATATCCTTAAAGGAACATGACAACATTTTCAACAACACATCAAATACCCCCCTCGTCCTCACCCACCCCTCGCTCTATCTCTCTCAGAGGTCAGAGGTCACTTGCCCCCAGCAGGACATGATGCATTGCCGGGTAAAAACCCGGCTGCATAACCACAGCAGCGGAAGATCCAAATATCATATCCGACAATGCACCTGACCCGGTCCGCTGTAAAGTGACCTGAGGACAAATGGAAGAGGAGATGACATCATCAAAAGAGGCGCGAGTCACCTGGTCTGAAAACATTAAATTTAGTTCAAAATATGACTTTTCTTCCCCGAAATCTCTATTTTATTTCATCCATCAGATATTCTGATCGTGAGACGGCATGACCTGGGTCTGGGAGTAACCATCTAGTAACTGGTTCCTCCGAAGTTTCCCTCAGTAGAGCTGAAGTTCAGAGTGTCACAGTTTGATCTAGTTAATATTACAGTTTTTATGACGCCATTCGCTCGACTCCGATATAAACTATCAATCAATCAATCAATCAATCAATCAATCAATCAATCAATCAATCAATCAATCAATCAATCAATCAATCAATCAATCTTTATTTATATATCGCCAATTCACAACAACAGTTGTCTCAAAGTGCTTTCCAGAAAGAACTGGTCCAGACTCTTTATATAATTATCTACAGGACCCAACAAATTCCTCCTTGAGCAGCACTTGGCGACAATGACCGGTCGGGTTTGAAAAAAAAAAGAGTGAGAACGAGAAAGAGAGAGACACGGGTGAGGAGAGATACAGACGGGGGAAAAGCAGCAAAGATATCAGCTATCATCCACTTTCTCCGACCGCTCCATGGTCGGGCCGTTGCAGCAGCAGGGATCCCAGGTTGATAATAACATCAATATTAATGTAACATATAGTGATAGCTTATGGGAAAATACTATACAATAATAATAATAATGATAACAACAATAATCATCATCATGAGCGTCTTGTGATCAGTGGACATCGAGCAGGTCCACAGCAGCAGAACCAGTCACCAACCATGTGACCTTACAGGGCGAGAAAACACAAAGACTCCAGGGATGAAGTCACTGTGTACGCCGATGATGCTGTTATGTCACACCTTTTTCTTTCTAGGTGATCGACTGCATGCTATCTAAAAATCCGCTCTCAATCACCTGGCCCCGCCTACCTGATAATAACGGGTGGGTACCCCACGTGAATCTCCAGCGCCGCCGGTCGTTCCTGGTCGTCATTTGACTCTGATGTTAAACACATTGTCTGAAATCCTTTTAACTTTAAGACTAATGCAACCCCAGATTGGATCACTGGAGCAGAAGTAAGTCTGCTTGAAGGAAAATGAAAGAGGGGTTTTGGATAAATTAAAATATTTAATAGCGAGCTGAGACCCAGCGTCGTCATCGGGCGGAGTGGAGGGAAAACAAAGAGAAAATCGAAGAGAAATAAATAAAGTGGGAGGAATAATGAGGTTTGAGGTTATCTGTGAGTTTTCTTAATCACATCCTGTTTGTTCTTTTGTGTCCGCCGAGGGAACCGAGCCGTTTAATAAAGTTCATTAATGGCTTCCAGAGAAAAACACCTTTTAATCAGAATGAAGGAAAAGAAAAGATACGAGCCGTAAACGATAAAAGACATGTAGGACGCCGTAACCTCGCTCTGGACAGGAAAGAAGACAGAAGTCAGAGAAGAAGTCTCAGAACCCCTCCTGGTTCCTTTCCAACTCGGTTGGATCTTCAAACTGAATTTGACATAAAATAACCCGAGGAAACACAAAATACAGGTTTGGAATGATCATTTTATTTAATGACCCAAAAGGGATCAGTGTGAAAAAGTCTCCACCCCCTTAAAAACAAAATCCTAAAAAACTAAGAACTGTTCCTGCTGGACTGGACCCAACAGGACCTGATCGCTACCATCCCTGTTCAGTCACATCAACCCATCAGTAGACCATCTTCAGAAGTAGGAAGTTGGCTCCTGGTTTTCACCAGTTGCACACTATGCCAAAAATCAACGGACATTCCAGAGGCGATTGAAGTCCATCAGTCTGGGAAGGGATCTGTCTGTAAGGTTCCGGGCCTCAAAAGATCCACAGTCAGACACATTATTTACATAAGGAGAAGACCTGGAACAGCATTGACAATTCACATTAGTGGACCACCCTCCAAAATCCCTCCAAGAACACGGCGAAGGATCGTTTAAGAAGATCAAAGGAACTGCAGGCGTTCCTCAGTCCACAAAGGTCAGAGGTCATGGCTCCAGTATTCCAAAGATACTGGATTAAAATTGGTATTGTGGGAGAATGGCAAGGAGAAAGTCACTGCTGCCCCCATAAGAACATTAAGCCTGGTCTGATTTTACCCACAATGCCCTTTGTTGACCCTCAGAGTTTTGGAGAGAAACTTCTCTGGTAAAGGTGTCCAACTCAATTTCATCATCCATCAGCATCATGGTTGAACTCAGAGAGAACTCAGGAGAGTTTAAATGTATCTACTCTTTATCTCATTATATAATGGACTCTGCCAAATTAGTAATAATTAATAACTAGTTCTGAAAGCAGGAGTTAAAGAAAATGTCGACGCAGACGTTCAAGCGTAGAATTTATTGAAAAAATGAGTTTGGTTACAAAAAACACGAGTTTGTGCATCGACGTATATGATTGTACGTAGACACAAAATACACACACACTCACACACACACACTCACACACACACACTTTATCAATGAGGATGAGAATTGTTTTTAACCACTGCACAAATATGATCAAGCTCTATTTACATAACTTTCTTTACTTTCCTACTCTTTTGTATTTTCTTTTTCACCAGTCCAACCAAAACTGGTTCTCTCTCCACACAGTGCAGGTGTGGCCTACCAGTGGTACCACTGACACTGTGGTACCACTCACACACATTAAATGACCTTCCCTCTGTATCAACTTCTCTTTTCTTGAACTTCTTGTTACTATTCATACGTTTCTGGTTGATACTGAGATGCTTCATTCACTGGACTGATGAGGTCAGCGTAGAACTGTTTGAAGACAGGGGTTCTGTTCCATCTGGTGGAGACCAAACACAGCATTGGACTAGAAGAAAACATCGGACCTACAGTCGAACATGGAGGTGGCAGAGGGATGCTGTGGAGACGACCTGATACTTCAGGGGCAGAACGACTCGCTATGATGGAGGGAAACATAAATTCTGGCGGCAGTAAAACGGTTCTGTGAAGAAGAGTGGGCCGCGTTTCCACCGCACTGGTGTGAAGAGTCTGATCTCAAGAAATCAAAAGAGTCGGTCAGAGCGACCTGCTGACTTTATTCACTGTGAGAGAAATCCCTTCTTTACAGCAAACAGTCATTAAAACAACAATGAAAAACAAAACCGACTGATGGACCCATGAGCTTTGATTGACAGCTCTAGAAACGTGTGAAGACACTAACGTTGACGTTTCTTTTTTCTGATACAAAACGATGGGTGGTTTGTTTGTCAGCGTGGCACCACCACATACACACAACGCCATGGCGACGACATGAATCAACATCCATTTATACAAAAACCATCGCAGATATAAATACACTATTTATAATCTGTATGTTACAAAAACGGTGCCCCGTGAGTTGAGTGACAGGAGGGAGGAGGAGGGAAAGGTGTGAGTGTGTGTGTGTGTGTGTGTAAGGGGGAGGGGGGGGCAGCTTGATCAACCACAGTGACGTATAAATATTCAGCCAGCTACAACAAAACCCACAGAGAAAAGACGGGGGCGGAGTTTAAGTGCTCGGGGCAGGGCTTGGGGAGGAGGAGGAGTCACAATAGCCTATCAGGATGCAGGATTTGATTTTACATTGCGAGCGTTAAAAGGTTAAAATAAATGAAAACACAGACAGGCAGGGGAGGGGCTAAATGAGGAAGGGGCGGGGCTAGTAACAGGAGGAAGATACTTTTCATCCATTCTCTATTTTCAGTGCTAAGTATGAAACAGTTAAAGGCCCCAAATTATTCACAAAGAGGAAAGAGTGGTCACTGATTGGTCGACAGCGGAAGCCCCGGAGGTCTTGATGGATTTCTCTGTGGGAGGAGCCAATCAGGGTCTTCAAGTTACTTGGTATTTAAATGAGATCACCGTAATCCTTCTGCCCTAAATGAAAGATTCCTTAATCTTTGTTTCCTAGGTTTGGATCCTACATCCTCTTTGCCTCAAATTGAAGAAGCCTCAACTTCCTCCATGTCTGACCGGACTTTTCATTTTTTCTTCATCCCTGCCATTGATCCTCCTTCAAAACAAAGAACAGTCCTTTTCCGATCTTCCAGTTCTCCCTAATGATCCCTCCATTTCCTTGATTCCTAGCCTCCTCCTTGCCCCCTAGCTGGAAGCATCTTTATTTCTTCCTTCAATCTTTCTTTCTTCCTCACCAGAACATTTCTTTGTTTCCCTTATGAACGCTTCCTTGCTTCTTTAATCAAGGTTTGTCATGTCCACCTACCTGTTCCCTTCCCTTGCTCCATACACCAGACGTTACCTTCCCCTTAAATCCAAACAAGAAGATCTCTTCTTTGTTGGTAGACCTTCTTCATCCTTTCTCCCAAATTTAAAGTTTATTTCTGTTTTCACAAATATAATCTTCCTTTTCATTCCCAAACTTGAAGTTTTTTCCTCTGTGATCCCTCTCTTGATGTCTCCTCTCCTTACTTCCTATTCTCCTTCCTTGCTTCACTCTTGCATCCTAACTGAAAGATCCCTTCATTTTTACTGCCTACTTGTAGACTTCCTTCATCTTCGCTCCCTAAACTCAGACTCCTTCATGTCTTCTTGTCAGTGGAACCGTCGTTTAAACCTGTACGCTTCCATATCCCTCTCTAACTGGAAGCTTTTATCCTCTGAGACATTTATTTCTGGACGTTTATGTCCATATATAGAACAAATCCGTCTTCATGTCTTCCAAACTGGATTCTCAAAGGTTGAATGTGAAGAAACTGGACTTCTTTTTTAGGTAGCAGATGTTTCAGCTGCAAACAAAGATGTTTCAACAGTTCTGAGTGACTGCTGGGGGGGATGTAGATGGGGGCGTCGAGTTCAGTTCCTCCTGATTCAACCTTCGAGGATTATCATATCTTGGATGAATGAGAATCTACACCAACTTAAATAGATGCTTCCCTCTTCCTTGTTTCCTTTCCCGGAGACTTCCTTCACCCTTCCTCCCTAAATCAAAAGGTTCCTTCAGAAATAAGAGTCTCATCCTAACAATGAAGCTTCCTCTTTCTGGATATTTCCGTCCACTCTTCTTGTTCCATTCAGAAAAAGCCTCCTGAATTCAGGACTTCTTTCCTTCATACCTGAAAGTTCTGTCGTTCTTGTGTCCGGAACATGATCCATTCCCTTCCTGTCTACCTGGGACTGAGCTTCTTACCTAGACTCCTACCTGTGGCTTTCTTTCTAATGTTTTGTTGGAATCTGATTGAGAGGAAAAAAAGAGAAGAGAGGTATCAAGAAGCTTCCAGTTCTTCCTTCAGCACTGAGACCTTCCTGATTCTATTCAAGACGTCGACCAATCAGGGATGAGGGAAGGAGGACTTTCTGTCATTTGGGGCCTTTAATGTCCGAAATCTTCTATCCCCTGTGCATTCAACCAGAATTACATTACAAGTAGAGGAGATGATGTCACATAACACATGTGACATAACAGTTTTTACACCAACAGACCCCGCCCCTAAACAGAGACGATAACATCAGAATAATTAAAGAGAGCAGAAAGATGCCGGAGAAATCCGCTGTACAAAAAGTCCTTCTGCTCGTCTTTAGCGACCGGAGGCGACGTCCAGTCCGAGACAACAGTTCACTTTTTTTAACGGACAGGATGCCTGTCCTGACAGTCCAGCTGCTGCCGAGGCCCCGCCTCCTCTGAGGTGACTGGTGCTCGTGACAAAGTGGAGGGCTGAAACGAGGTACGAAGAGGAAGACTCTTTACATGGGAGGGACGACGAGGCCGGACATGGCTGCAAGGGAGAGACAGACAGGGACAAGATGAGTTTTACAGCATCGGTGACGACCTGCCGGTCCCTGCAGGCCTGGAGACACCCATAATCTCCTGTTAGCTTCACATTCATTAAAAACAGACAGGAGGCCCCTCGGTTCAAAACTAAACTGAGGAAGAAGAACCTGTTCAAGTGTCGGGACCAGACTCTGTAAACCAGTAAAATTAAAAAAACTGCCCAATATTTTTTTGAGCAAACTTTATTCTCGAATCTGTCAACTTTGAGCACTTTTGATTCCACATGAACAAGTTTTGGAATAATAAAAAAGACTACAATATTCTACAATATATGAACATACAACAGGTGGAACTCGAGGAATTCGTGCTGAGGTTAACCTACTATGGTGAGGGCTTTTATTGAGTAGAATCAGTGGAAGGGTGGGTCGAGGACACATTAGAGAACATTAAACTAAGCCAGAACTTCTTTTCATTCATTTCATCGTCTTCTTATTCTTCTTATTCTTCTTATTGTTCTTGTTCTTATTATTCTAATCTGTTATTATTTTTATTATTTCTATTAATATTATAGTGTTTGGATAACATTCAAACTGTCTTTAAACTAACTGCCTTTATTGTGTGTGTGTGTGCTAACACACACACAATAAAGACACACACAAATACACACTCACACACACACACACACACACAAACACTGTGGCCTTTCCGTCTGAGCGAAGGCGGAGAGCAGCATGAATATTTAACACTGGACAAAGCTCTCTGTCAGAAACACTGACATCACAGAGAGAGTGTGCGTGTCTGTGTGTGTGAGTGTGTGTGTGAGGTGCACACGCGTGTTCTGACGATATATCTGTGGTTTGTACTGAATAAAACATGGATAGACCTGTCACTCTGCATGCACTACTAACAGCTCAAGTTATTCACCCTGTGTGTGTGTGTGCATGTGTGTGTGTGTGTATGTGCATGTGTGTGTGTGCCGTGTGATTGAGTTTGAGTGTGTTTTAAAAGGGAAGCAAAGCTGATGAATCTGAGTCATTTAAATCTCATTCTTTTTTGTCTTTTTTTTTCAACAGATGTAACTAACACTTCACCAAAGTTATGATCACCAGGAAAAAGAAATCCTTCTCCATAGTAGGACGATAAAGAAATACAGTAAATACTCGCATCCCTGTTTTAATTTAACAAACTTGATCTTAATTGTAGAGGAAAAGCTACACTTTTCAAAATGAGAAACTTCATAAATAAAAATATTACATTCGTAAAAAACGTAAAAACTCACCTTCACCTGTGAGACAAATGATTTTAATTTAAGTTCCCAAACAACAACTACTTCAACAAGATACTTCAGGAGTTTGCTGTTGTTGTTTAAAAGTTTGCTTTAGTTAAGTTTAGTTAACTATTAAAGATTCCCTGCAACTCTTGTAAATAATCTGAAATAAAGAAAATTGTTAAATTTGCTTGTTGTTTATCATTCTTATCTAATTATATTTCTATTATAGTGCAATATGTCCAGTATACTGTATACTGTACTGTAATATATTCCTTTAGTATAGTATAATATTTATTATAGTATAAAAATAATGATATTTATAATATTTTATTTCCTGTATAGTGTAATATTTATATTATGGTTTTAAATTTCCTGTATAGTGTAATATTTATAGTATGGTGTATTAGCCTAGTATAGATTAATATTCAATTAATTTTCAACCTTTATTTATTATTTATTTTATTTTATTTTATATATATCATTTCCATTTTCGTTTTATTAATTCTTTCATCCATTTATTATCTGTAAGAACTTATCCTGTTCAGGGTTCTGGTTGCTGGAACATACCAACCTATTTATTTTTTATTAATTTGTTTACAATATAATCCATTATTTATTTTATTTTTATTTTATGTTTATTTTGTCAATATTTACTACATTTGGTGCCTAAACAAATGATCTGAGCCTGATGTAAATATTTAATAACATTTTATAATCATTTTAAAAATGAATTACTGATAAAATAATTCATATGTATCTATTTAATTATTAAATATTTGATGTTTTTTAGGATTAGTGATATAACGCATATTTCTTGTATTTATGTATATGTTTTTTTTTTTGTTTATTAAGCTTATTTATATAATAATTAGTTTTGACTTATTTACTACTACTTGCTTACTCTTATTTATTTTATTTTTTCAGGATTATAAATGTTGTTCATTAGGATTATATATAAAAATGTTCATTAGGATTATATATAAAATTATTATTTCATAGTTTTTAGTATATATTTGTTTAGTTCATTATTTCTGTTTTGTTTTATTTTTAGGACTACTAATAAATTATTATTTCTCTTTTTATCATTCATTTAGTTATTGGTTTATTAATTTAACTGTATTTTATTTCATTTGTTATTATTTGATTCATTCTGATTGTATTTATTTATGGATTTGGATATTAAATTGCTATTAATCATAATATCAATAAATAATAATTATATGAAATAATTACATTTGGTACTTACGGAATAATAAAAAAGCTGAACTCTGTCATGTGACCATGATGGTCGACGCCCCCACAGGTGAGGAAGGTTTCAGTTTCTGTCTATGGTTTGTTTTAAATTTGTCTGCATGTAAAACTTCTCTCTTACAGATTTGGTGAAGATCATCGCGACCGCTGATTAACGGTAAGAAGGTCCTCGGAAGTTCCTTGGGGGATTATGGTCCAAAAACACGTAGGTCTGGGGCTTTTAATGTGAAAGGGTGCAACAGGAAGAGGAAGACGAGGACGAAGAGGGTCACCTTGGAGTCCGTTACTGTTGTTGGAGCAGTTGGGTGGAGGAGGCGAAGCGGTCGGTCGGACAACAGGGGCGAAGGCGCTCTTCTGTTTGACGGCCGCCGAGAAGGAAAAAACTCCGTGGGAGGAGTTACAGTTAGAGACGGCCATGGTGGGACTGGAAGGGACAACTGAACCAGAACGGGTCAACAGGTTAAAGGAGGTCCAAAACAACAAGAGTACTAGTTGTACTAGCAGTAGTTTTAGTAGTAGTAGTCACAGTACTAGTAGTAGTTGGGTAGTGGTACTAGCAGCAGCAGTAGCAGATATAGTAGTAGAACAGTGGTAGAAGTAGTAGTAGTAGTAGTATTAGTAGTAATGGTAGTAATGATTCTAGTACCAGTAGTAGTAGTAGTAGTACTTTTGGTTGTGATGTTTGTATTAATGGTTTAAGTACTGGTTAATAATAATAATAATAATAATAATACATTTAATTTATAACGCACTTTACATTTGGATCAAATCTCAAAGTGCTACAAAGTAAAAGCAGATAAAAGCATCAA
>VRLP01006008.1:12500-30000 GCA_009660295.1 Lophius piscatorius | reverse complement strand
TGTTATAGGAATAGAACAAAATTTGGACATAATCCGTCATAATGTTGCGGAAAGACGTTTTTTTCTTTTTTGTTCAAAAATAAAAATAAAGCCCCCCTTGTGAGTGAATTATGAACGGTTACAGTAAAAAACGCTTTTTCAGTAAAATACTATATATTGTATAAATAAGATAAATTTCCTTGAGGTTATTCATATGCAGCAAATCTGGATTAGATTAAACCAACGGTTTGTTTACAAATGTATGTCCGAAAATCAGAGTTTGTTGTTAACAAAAAAAAAACAAAAAAAACAAAAACTCCCCCTTGTGAGTAAAATATGAACGATTAGAGTAAAATACAATATTTAAAGTTGATTCATATCCACCTAATATGGACTAAATCTTATCATGTTGAGAATTTATGGTCAGAAAACTGTGATTTTGTAGATAAAACTCCCCCTACTGGTTTAAATATAGAACCGACCTTTCCCCAAATCACTCCAGTTCTTCCTCACACTAAAGTGTATGGGGATATAACATTGAGAACGAAAATGAAAAAGTGTATATACTAAACAGTAAGGGGCCGAGGATAGAGCCCTGGTGGACACCACAGGTCAAAGGAGCCACGGAGGAGGAGGAGGCGTGGCTTATGACAAAGTCCTATAAGAGGGATTTTTCTTTTTTAGATTATTTTTAATAGCATGTGAGGATATATTTAACAGAATTATCCAACTTCATTCCAACCAACGGAAAAAAAGATATTTTACAAATAAATATATTTGTAAATATTTAATAAATAAAAGCAAATAAAACACAGAGAATGAACTTTTCCAGTTTCTGTCTTTCCTGTTTGCACCTCAGGGAGGAAGTAACCACCTCAGTGGGCGTGGCCGAACCGGTCCCGGGTTGACTCTGTCCTCTCCCTGAACCTCCCAGCTTCACCTCGGTCCACTTCCACCGGCGCCGCCTCCACTTCTCGGTTCTGTAGTCACAGGAGCGACCCGGGTATCCTGTTGAACCCGCAGACGAGTGCAAGTCCACCTTCATCGGTGCTGTAAACCGGACCGGCACGCCTTACTCGGGCCCGGTTTCAAACCCAATGTTGCTCTTTTGTCAAGTACTGTACACTTAGTGGGATCCGGGCCCGGAGCGCGGCCGCTGACTAGTTTAATATTAGAACCGGCACATGTGTGATTTGGACCGTGTTGTTTCCCCCTCCCGTGGCGGGCAGGTTCAGCTGAGGTTCTAGCATGTGTGTGACATGTGATTGTGAAATTACAGGTCCGAAATCCAGGTTTCACCTCGTTTCCTTCGCCGCCTGTCATCCGCCCGTCACGCCGCTCCTCGCCGTATTATGTTTCAGACACGAGGAGGGCGGCCAATACAAAAAAACCCCGGCCCAATCCGAAGTCGAAGTGTGTTTCGACTGCGGGACCGAGGCTTTTCCAACGCCGCCGTGTCACAGAGAGTATCGTTGGTGCGTTTTAATAAACTGTGTTCTGAAGGCGATGACTCCCATTAGGAACCGGATCCAAGCCGCCGAGTCGTTTCACCTGCCCTCAAACGTTTGACTCACAGATGAGTTCTGTTACTGCCATCCAATGAGCTCGTCTCCGTGATTAAATACCGAGAAGCTGCTGGCTGCAGATCAGTGGAGAGGCTGACGAGCCATAACATTACAAACACCGTCGGGGGAAATGAATCATCTGATGTTCTCGTCGCAGTGACACCTGTCAGTCGTTGTGATTCATCAGGCGGGAACATTTTATTTCTTGGCGTTGACGTGTTGGAATGAAACAGCAGGTCTTGATTCTGTTTTCCTTTTATTCTAGATTTAAAGCTGCAGTGCTCCTTTCAGCCACACGAGGGAGCGCGTTTTTCTAGCTCCAGCACACATGGACTTCTGCCGATCACAGCGAGGCATTGGAGGCCAGGGCAGTCGGTGCCTTGCTCAGAGGTTCTGTAGGATAAACTAGTTCTCCTGAGTGGAACCCAATCCCAAAGATCGGCACCACCCATCACGTCGGTGAGGTGAAGCTCATAATGAGGCGACGTGATGGAGTTACCTGACGTGGTTCAAACATTTGACTCTTTTGATTACGACAGCAACAAACCTACTGGTTCTGAAGATAGACATGGGCATTAAGCTAGTACGGCTAGTAGCCGCTAACTAGCTACAAACTAGTAGCTAGTAGCGACAATCGTGGTTGCTAAGGAGCTGGCAGCTAGCTAGTTCTCCATAATTAAATACTGAGAAACTGTAACTAGCTAACCAGCAAGTTAGCTTGTTAGTAGATCATAGCTAACTTGCTACTAGCTTGTTAGCTAGTAAGTCGCTAACTATATATTTCTGGTAAAATATAACAAGCTAACTAGCAAACTAGCTAATATGTAGTTAACTACTTAGCAACTAACTAGCTTAATTAGCTAGTTAGCTAGCTGGTAGATACTAGCTAGTTAGCTACTATCTGCCTTCCAGTTGTGAGCCTGGCTCTAAGTAGGATTTCCTTAACAAGCTCGATTGTTGCTACAGGCTACTAGCTAGTAGCTAGAAGTCGCTGACTAGCTAGTCCCTTTGAGTTAGCTAGTAGCAGCTAACTCAAAGGGAGCTGCTTCATCTGCGGCCGATGTCTTGCGTCAAGGCGATAACTCAAAAACTGTTGCATAGATCACTCTCAAATTTAGTACCCTCATACACGTTAATGCGAGGAAGAACTGGATTGATTTTTGGGAAAATTCAGTTCCATTTTTCGGCCAGTAGCGCGAGTTTTTGGGGCAACAATTTCTCAACTGTTGGTCCGATTTTATTTCATGTACTTCATATTTTACTCATTAGGGGAACTTTTCTTGAAGAAATACTCTTTATATATATAAACACTTTATATTTAATATGAGGTGTTTAGTTTGAGGAGTTAGGGACGATCGAGACCTGGTTCTGTAAGACGTCACAGCAGATGCCAACGTTAGTCTGATATACATCAATCTTCTTTCCGTGCTGTAGCTCGGACCATTTCAGCCACTAGGAACGAGAGAGAGAGAGAGAGAGAGAGAGAGAGATGGTGGAGCCAAGGGGCGAGTTAGATTGGGACAACATTATCGTCTCGGCCTGACCTGGTAATGGCGCCTCGTTCTGTTCAATCTAACTGTCCATTCCACCTAGCCTCTCTCTGGACACACACACACACACACACACACACAAACACACACATAAACAAACACACACACACACACTCGTCATCCTCACCCGGACCATTGTGACTTCTTTCTAGCTCACTGCTCCAAGGATGAGGGGCTCCAATTAGCTTCAGCAGACTCTCTACTCTCCATTTCTCTCTCTCTCTCTCTCTTTCTTTATCTCTCTCTCTCTCTTTATCTCTCTCTCTCCCTCTCTCTCTCTCCGATCGCCCAGCTCTGCTGTCACAACTAATCGAGCCGTTACCACCTCCCACCGCCACAGAGAGGCCTTGTCACTGCCGCTCGGCAAAGGTCAGAGCCTGGCAATTAAAGCTACCCACTGGGGGAGAGGGTGGTGCGGGGGAGGGGTTGAGTGGGTGGGTGGTGCAGCGGGGAGTGGGGAGGTAGAGGACAGTAGTAACCTCCTCTGATGAAGACCAACAGTACCAGCTGTGAGGTGCTGAGAGCTTCACACGCACACAGTGAACAGAAGGGTAGCAGTTTCATACAGTGTCTGCACCAACGTCAGGGTCAAAGGTCAGCGGAGTCAAACACCGGTCTGATGACAAACACACACAAACCTCCCGTTCTCACATCCACAAACTTCCTCATCAACACCGAGGCGGCGAAGCGGACCCGGCCGCGTTCCTCCGCTTAACAGTCTGCCCGCCTCTGTCCTTGTGCTCCTCACCTCTCCTGCCGCCTCCTCCCCCCCGCCGCTCCCTTCACTTCCAGCTAGACTAATCTGTGCCATCGGCCCCTCCTCTGCCATCCGTCAGAGCCCTCACATTGTTTTGACGTCTAGTTAATTCTGGCCCGATGATTTATCAAACTCTTATTACGGCCTGCTGAAAGCCTCATTTATTGTCCTGATGTATGGTAATGATAGCCTCGCGCCACCGCCTGCCCTGAATCTTAACCAAAGCACTTTTGTCCTCTCCTCTCATCCCTTTAGATCCTTCTCCCTCCCTCTGCGTCTATATGTCTCCTCTGAGCGCTCGGCTCCTCCGCACTGCTTCATTTTCTCTTTGGCGTTACTCGCTCTCTTTTTTTCAGCACCTTTTATCTCGTAGAAGTCAGAATTTTTTGCTCATGAAATAATTTTCTGCACATGGATTTAGGATTTTTTTCTCGTAAAATTACAATTTCTGTAAAATTACGACTTTTATTCGTAAAATTATGACTTAATTCTCGCAAAGTTATGACTTTATTCTCGTAAAATTACAAATTTTTTCTCATAAAAATTACACCTTATTTCTCGTAAAATTGCGATTTCTGTAAAATTACGACTTTTATTTGTAAAATTACGACTTTTATTTGTAAAATTACGACTTTCATTTGTAAAATTACAACTTTTATTCGTAAAATTCTGACTTTTTCTTGTAAAATTACGACTTTTTTCTCATAAAAATCACAACTTTTCTCTCGTAAAATTACAATTTCTGTAAAAATACGACTTTTATTTTTAAAATTATGACCTAATTCTTGTTAAATGATGACTTTTTTGTTCGTAAAATAACAATTTTCTCGTAAAATTACGACTTTTTCTTGTAAAAAGGACCTTTTGCTCCTATAGTTACAACATTATTCTTGTAAAAATCCAACTTTTTTCACATAAAATGACGATTTTATTCATATTTTTATTTTTCCAGGTGGTCCTAATACTTCTTCATGACATGAATGACGTTGTTATGAAAGGAGACAAAACAAACAAACTAGGTAGGAGGTGTTTCTAACAGACCTACATTTGTCTTTATTGAAGCTACTGTTGAAAGAGTCTAACAGCTAAATAACTGAGAATACTTTTCCATGTTTGGTTTGAACCTTTACATCTATAACGTTTCTATGAAGTTTTTACATTTTTCCCTTTGGCTCTACTCTCTCCTCCTTTAGGCGTCTCCGTCTGCCTCAGACTCTCTTTCACCCGCTCTCCTTTTCTTTTTTCTTTTTTTTGGTCTATCTTTGACCATTGTTCCACTTCTGAGCTATTCCATCAATGCCTCTTCTAATCCCCCGTGATACGGAGAAGTCGGTCATCTCCTGTTCCGTCTCATTCCACCTGTCCGTCTTGTTTTGAGAACAAAAGCCTTGATGCGGCCCGGGACAACGTTGGATGGCGGCCAGACGCCAAATCTCCCGGTCACGGAGACGACATGGACACCTCACATCAGGACGCGTGACGGCTGAAAAGAAAGTCGCCCTGCTGCTCTCAGAATAGACGTTTCTCTCCTGCAGCACATCATCAAATATCGGCGTTCTAGAATTACCCCGCCGCCCTGACACAAAAACAAAACACTGCTGCTGAATAATTTAGGCGGCAGCAGGATCTGAGGGGCATTAGCCATCGATGGAGCGCGATAAAAGCTGGCGAGAAATCAATGAAGCGGGACTTTATCCGTTGTCCACAAAGCGAGAGTCGTTCCTCCGCCTGAAGTCGTCGGGGTTGAAAGTCTTCTGTGTGCCGATTTCTGATTTCTCCACCTCGCTGATGCTAAAGCTACGAGCTAACGCGGGGCAACAGGCCCCTCATCGACCGATGAATGAGATTACGAGATTAAAGTCGCGTAGCTAGCTTGCTAGCACAACTTTCTCTCACCAATCTTAAAATTACGACTTAAATCTCGTAAAATTACGACTTTAGCCTTGTAAAATTATAAAAAAAAATTTTGCTCGTAAAAGTAAAATTAGAACTTTTTTCTCCTGAAATTAAGAATTTTTTTGCTCGTAAAATTATGACTTTATTGTCGATGACTGTGACTTTTGTGTTTGCGAAATAAGGACTTTATTCTTGTGATATTAGATTTTTTAAAATCTTTAAGTTGGCTCTAATACGCATTTGATATAAATGGTAGTTATGAAACGAGAAAGAGATTTGAATTCTTTGACAATAAACTTTTATTGTGGCTAATTATATCCCCGAAAAAGTCACGGATATTACGTAATCGTCATCATAGCATCCAACGCTAACCCATCGTGTTAACGCGACAACTCCAAAACGGTTTCATCTCCTCGAGGAGATCTATCTTATTCATATCACAATTCTACTCACTAGGGGGAGCTCCAGGTATGAAAAACACTGTTTTTTGGAAATAACTTCAAATTTAATTTGAGGAGTACAATCAGGGAGATTACTTGTATGATGCAGGGGATTCGGGGCCTAGCTTTAGCAAATACTGCTAACAAGCGCCCTGCTACAACATCTTTTACTCAGTTGGTACCGGTACCCTTAAACTCTGACCCACCATTCCTGCATGAAAGCAAAAAACCCCTGGGGGGTCACACATTAACTCCTCCGATGAAAGCTAGAGGAGATTATTGGATCGGTGTCAGTTGTTTGTTTGTTTGTTTGTCTGTTTGTGTTTGGAAGCAGGATCACTCCAAGGGTTTTCATCAAAGAAAAATTGAACGCGGGATTATTACGTGAGGATTATCCAGAAGTTTGGGTCCGGTTCTTTACAAATCCTACTATGGTGAGACCACGATCCTTCATTGATCCTACTATGGTGACACCATGATCCTTCATTGATCCTACTATGGTGAGACCACGATCCTTCATTGATCCTACTATGGTGACACCAAGATCCTTCATTGATCCTACTATGGTGTGTCCATAATCCATCATATATCCTACTATGGCGACACCATGACCTGTCATGAATTCTACTATGGTGACACAATGACCTGTCTTGAATCCTACTATGGTGACATCACGATCCTTCATGAATCCTACTATGGTGACACCATGACCTGTCATGAATCCTACTATGGTGACATCAAGATCCTTCATGAGTCCTACTATGGTGACACCATGACCTGTCATGTATCCTACCATGGTGACATCAAGAGCCTTCAGGAATCCTACTATGGTGAAACCATGATCTGTCTTGAATCCCACTATGGTGAAACTACAATAGGCTTTCACTCATTCCAACCTCCCTGTCACCTTTGCCTCCTCAGTGGGCCCCCTGTGTCCTCACCCCACCCCGCCTCCCCCCCTACACTGGCACCCGAGGTGCTCTAAATACTTTATTGGCCTGTAACATTACCTCAGTGTCTCCCAGCATCTCATTCAAATGGAGGCTAATGAAGAGTGAAGGCGGACCGCGTTCTACGCCGGCACCAACGCAAAACACATGTGGCGACAGCGGCTGCCGCAGGTGTGTTTGTGTGTGTGTGTGTATGTGTGTGTCACTCTTGATCATACTTGTGCATTAGAGCAGGCATTAGTGCAATTGTGAACATATACTCTTATATGTGTGTGTGTGTGTGTGTGTCCAGGAAGTTAAAATCCATGGTGATGTTAATGGATTCTGACAAACTGGGGAGCAGGACTAACGGGGAAATTGAGATCATATCGGCAGACATATAGACACGCCAGCGACCCACAATGCATGATACACACGAGGAGGTACACACCTCCCCTTCACTCCCTCCGTCACTCCTGAAGGACGAGGAGTGAGTGAGAGCAGGCATTAGTACTGTTATCTGATGACTATGTGTGTGTGTATGTGTGTGTGTGTGTATGTGTGTGTGTGTGTGTGTGTGTGTGTGTGTAGTGGTCAGGCCATCTATCAGCCAGCTGTCTGCCAGGACTCTCCATTAGGCCTTGGACCTGAGTGATGGCTGCGCTCGTCCTCCTCTCACCGCCACTCCCATTCATCTCACACACACACACACACACACACACGCACACGCACACGCACACACGCACACACGCACACGCACACACGCACACACATCTGCGGTGTGCAGATGAACGGCGGCTCAGATGTCTGAACGTCAGACGCCCCGTGACATCTCCTCTCTGTCGGTGTCGGCGGAGCCGCAGTTAGATGTGACTTCATTAAAGAATATGTATTGTGCCGTTAGCGGGCCGGGGGTCACCTTTGGCGTCCCGGCGAGCCGAACACACGCCGTTTCCCTCTCACACATGAAATCCAATCATCTCCCTCCGTCGCTTCCCCCACACTCCACTAATTCATCCATCACACCGCCGCCCTGCTCTCCTTGACCTAATTAAGGGAGAGACACCTGATCTCTCACCTTTCAGATGATGTCACTCCTCGGCCACTTTATCAACATCCCCCCCCCACACACACACACACACACACACACTCTCTCTCTCCCTCCCTGCCTCTCTCTCATATGGTGTCCATCACTTTCTCAGCCTCCCTTCTATCTTTCCCCCAGCTCCTCTCCCACCCTCACCCTGCCATCTATTCATCTCACACCCTGCAATCCTCTCTCTCACCTTGCCGTCCCCTCCTCCTCCTCCACCTCCTCCTCCACTCCACTCCTCATCTCTCCTCTCCTCAGCTCCTTATTGCTCTATCAATCTCTCTGGCAGAAGATCGATATCAGCGCCGTGGCTGCTTTTTCTGCGCCCTCCTCCTCCTCCTCCTCCTCCTCCTCTCACTCCAGAGCTCATCTTCTCCACAGCGGCAGGATCCATTTTAGTGGGTGGGGGGGGGGAGAAAATGCGTCTCTCCATTAGCTCCCGCCCTCCGCCCTGTTAACCACCTCCATCAGTGTGACTGCCGGGGTAAACACCCGCTCCTGCTTCATTTCCTGTGGGTCCTGTTTGCACTTTCCTACATAATGTCATGTAACTTTTTCTGAATTATTCATGACGTGAGGCTCCTCCTCGCACCTCCTGTTTGTTGGAGTTGCTGCGCGGCGTTGATTGACAGCTGCGGGTTTAGACAGGTATCGACATATATACACGGGAGAATTTATGTAAATACATTGAATTTAAGCTGTTTATTCTTGAGGTCTGTAATTGGTTAAACTCCAGTCATCTGGGTGTTTGGAGATGTTGGTCACAGTTTACGCTTACAGAAAATGTGTGTGCGGCGTTTGGAGTTCGTGCTACTGCGTGTTATTGATGATCTAAATCAGACTTAAACCTCTAACTACAGACTAAATTACTTGTTACCTTCCATGTAAAGCTGCTCAAAGGTAAGACTGAGATATTCGTAGCCCTCAACCAATGAGGGATCTAAAAACTCACGAGAAAATTCAACAAACAAAGACCAGAGATCTAGAAAAAAGCTCAATCAGAAAGACTATCCTCTTGCACACCCGGGCCACAGTTACTGCTCAGTCCTTGCTGTTATCCTCACCTTTGTCACATGCTAGGTCTCATTTACCTGCTTCATGGCCAGTGGCTTCAATTGATATCAGCTGCACCCATTCAGGTAGCCTCATCCATCCCATCGATGTCACACCTGCATGCTCCGCCCAACACCGCCCATCAGCTGCTGGCGTTAAATATGATTCTCTCTCCATCCATCTAGTGCCTTCACGATGCTGGTTCCCCAGCCCTCCACCTCCCCTCCTCCACCTAGTCCTAGGAGATCCATCAGCCTGGTCATTCATCAGCCTCAGAAGAGTCATCAGCCACCGCCACCAGTATGAAGACTTAAGAGGGAGGATATTCCTGCTGTTGCTCAAGGCACAGACCCTTAGATCAAAATCGCCCCAAAGAGTCTGAGCGGCAAAGATTTTCTATTAGACTAATTATTGCACATCATCTGTTGTTATTTATCGTTAATCTTTTTCATAATAATAATCCTAAAGATAATAGTTATAATACTAATAAACTTCATCTAACACTATTCATGTAAGCGGCGTAGCTGGGATAGGCTCCAGCCCCCATTCCCCTGAACAGGATTAGCAGAAAATGAAGGAATTATTGAAAGAATGGACATAATTGGACATGTAGTTAAGTAATGGTCAAAAACTGTGTTGGTTTTTTTTGCATATAAGCTCCCCCTAGTGGGTGAAATAAATACAATAAATAAATAAAATAACTAAATACAATAAATAAATAAATAAATAAATAAAAAAGTAAAATAAATATATAAATAAATAAATCTAATAAATAAATAAAACCGTTAAATAAATAAATGTAATGAATACAATAAATACAAAAAACAAATACAATAAATAAATAAATCTAATAAATAAATACAATAAATAAATAAATACAATAAATAAATAAATATAATAAATATATACAATAAATAAATGAATAAATAAATAAGTTAAATTAATATATAAATACATACAATAAATAAATATCATAACTAAATACAATAAATAAATAAATAAATAAATAAATAAATAAATATATACAATAAATAAATGAATAAATAAATAAAAACAATAAATAAATAAATATAATAAATAAATACAATAAACAAATGAAATAAAAATATATATAATAAATAAATGTATGGAAAAAAAATACATTTAAACATTGAAAATAATTAATGCTAAAAAGAAAAAGAGAGAGAGCGTTTGATGGTACGATTGATCTTCCTCTCTGCTGCGGGTCTAGACGCTGCCATTGTGTTCTTCACTTCATCAAACACACACTTGGTTTCCGCTCAGCTCTCCTTATCTATCTCATAAATCCAATATCCAACAATTCCTTTCAGTCAAAACACCCAATAACCCAGTTTGAGCGGGCGGCGTCCTCCGGTCCAGTTGACTCTGCAGTATCAGATTACATTCCTGTCTCCTGTCTCACCTGAAGCAGCAGATACTTTGTGAATATGTATACATGGCGGATCAAGATCTCTCCTCCACCTCCTCCCCTCCACCTCCTTGCCTTCCTTCCCCTCTCGCTCTGTCTCACCGCTCAGCTGTTCAAATATTGTCTTTCTATTTATACCGAGCTCGGGGAAATATTTATCCTGGGCCGCTGAAACATGCTGGATGTGAACGGCCATCATCACGGCGTCTCAAATTAGCTGCCGCTCGTTACCAGCTAATGTCCCTGCGTCACGTGTCGCCGCTAATATCCTAGAAGGTCGGGAAGCTGCACCACAACCACTGAGGTCACCTCAGAGGGTGGAAATTAAAACAGATTTATAGATGGATTTCATGCTATGAATTATTTTAACCGTTCAAAAGGAATTTAGTGGACCTGCATTATATTTATTTATTTATTATATTTATTTATTCATTTATTTATTGTATTTATTTATTATATTTATTTATTATATTTATTTATTTATTCATTTATTTATTATATTTATTTATTATATTTATTCATTGTATTTATTTTTTGTATTTATTTATTATATTCATTTATTTATTGTATTTATTTATTTATTAATTCATTGTATTTTATTTTTTGTATTTATTGTATTTATTTATTTATTATATTTATTTATTTATTTATATACCTCTGAATTTGAAAAAAAACCCACCCAATTTTACAAAGAGAAAACTTTAATTTCTCCAAAAACAAACTGTTAACAGTGCGTCATTTTGCAGTACTGTAAAAGAAACGTCTGAATTTATTGTGTTTTACCGTTATTTAACGTAACGCCCTTTTACGGTTACCGTTTTCTTGAATCTTAAATTCTGGCAGTAACAGCTGATGCTATTTTACCGTAAATTATACAGACATTTCTTTTACAGGCTTGAGGTATCTCAATTATCTAAAACTTACGTATAATGATCCTCTGTGGATAAAAACTCAAAATTCCCTCATATTTCACGTTTTCCCATCCAGCCCTGATGCTGCGTCTCGCGGCGTCTTCTGGACCAGAGGATCTGTTCTTTATTATATTTAGAATGATTGATTTGTAAAAGCTGAACTGGAAAAGAGAGAATAGGCGTGGCGGAGGATCAGCGCCGGTATATCGACGTTCTCCCGGTGGGAACGCTGCTGCTCCATTGTCCTGTCGTGAGGATGGACGAGGACAGAGGCTGAGGACAGCTCCATTATGTATTACACTCTGGCTCCCATAATGCACCACTTTCTGCAGACAGACAGACAGACAGACTGCCAGGCAGAACTGCTCATTGTTCCCTTGGGGGGTCTCCATTGATGCTGCCAATCACTTCATTCAGCGGCTTATCAATGCCGCCTCCCACCTCTTACCCCGTCGGTCCAGACCTCCATCGACCCGCCCGCCGCTGAGTGCACACACACACACACAGGTACTCTCACACCAATTCAAACACGCACACACACTCACAACTGCACGCACCCACACACGCACTCACACACACGCACACACACACACACAGACAGATGGACAGTCGTTCGTCTCAGTGAGAGACAGGTGTCGGTGGAAGAAAGACAAGAAGACAAAGATGTCAGGTGACTGATGACGGCATGAAACCCTTCACTTCACCCACAGTCAGTGGAACCCCCCCCCCAAAAAAACACACACACACACACACACAAACTTGCACACACACACACACACACTCAGAGACATAAACAAAAAATACACACACATACACAAACACACACACAGACATACACATACACACACATATCCACATACACACAGACACACACACACAGACATACACATACACACACAGACACACACACACAGACACACACACACAGAGACAGACACACACACACACAGACAGACACACATGCACACACACACACACACACACACACACAGAAAAACCAGTTAACTGTTTTTATCTTCATCACTGAGTCATGATGGGATCTGATCCTAGAACAGACTGCTGACTCCACAGAAACAGTCAGGTGAGCTAATATGGACTGTTGGAGATTATTGATGAGTCACGTTTCATTAAATCAATAGAACATGCTTGTACAACACAGGGGATTGGAGGATTTTCCAGCGATGTATCAGCGTAGGCCTAGTTGGAGGTCAAAGTTCACCAGCCCTTTTCCTATACGTCTTCATTATTCAGGCAGGAATCTCGACATTCCTGTTTCTTTTCTGCTGCTCCCCGTCGTTTCTTGAATTAAAAAACCCCAAAAAGAACAAAAGAGAGAAGGAAAAGTGAAACCCACTCTCCTAAAAAAGAAGGCATGGGAGGAAAGAGTGGGTGTGACCACAAGGGAACAAAAAGGAGAGAGAGAGAGAGCGAGAGAGAGAGAGGATGTGTGTGGGCGTGCGGGATGAAAGGATGAGGGATGACAGAGACACTGGGATCATTCTGGAGGATATGGAGATTTACCTGTGAGTGTTTCACAAACCATGACCGCTCCTTTAATATCTTCTTATTGGCTTATCTATTCAGAACGCTTTCATTCTGCTGCTGCGGGGGAAAAAAGCATTTTTGGGAAAAATGAAATATTCCATTATCTCCATTTGGATTAGTTTGGATGGAAACGCCGGGCTTCTCATTCAATACAGCTTTATGTATAAACTATAAGACTATATAACAATATAACAACACTTAAATCATCTGGTGGTAACGGCGAACGCGTGACGCGGCTTAAATACGAAACTGGAAGTCTAAAAATGTGACAATAATGATATGATGATGTAACCGGAGGAGAGACTGGGATAGATCCTTAACCTCATCCTTCCTGGAAATCAATGCAGCGGCTCTTAAACGTGTGCAGTGAATAAAATGTAGGAAATGTAAGATTGTAAAAACTGTTAAAAACTGTAAAAAAGAACAAAGTGTGTTTTAAGTGTTAGAGTTTTAATAGGAAAAAAACATCATGAATTAGAACACAAGGACAAAACTTCCTGCTTTTTATTGGCCTGGATCTCCATCCATCAATCCATCAATCTATCCATCCATCCATCATCCATCCATTCATTCGACTATCCATCCATCCATCAATCTATCCATCCATCCATCCATCCATCCATTCATTCGACTATCCATCCATCCATCCATCAATCCATCCATCCATACCTTCTACTATCCATCCATCCATCCATCCATCCATCCTTCCATTTATTCTACCAACCATCCATTTATCCATCCATTTATCCATCCATTCATTCTACTATCCATCCATTCATTCTACTATCCATCCATCCATGAATCCATCCATCCATCCATTTATCCATCCATCCATCCATCCATCCAGTTGGCTCCTTTTGTACCAGTAAATATCTCCATCCAACTCCATCAAACTCTCTTAGTATCTCTCAGATACTCTGTAGCCGCTCGTCTCCTGGGCCTTCCACTTCAGCGTCTCTGTTCAGCCCACCGACACCCCTGTATGAACATTAAAGGAATCTAAGGATGAGAGGCAGCAGTAAACCACGTTGTGACGTCACTATATCTTCGTCACAAACAAACAGGAGTGGAACCGTAACATCCTTCCCTCGTCGGCGGTGATAAATACCGTACGACAAAAACAAGGAGCCGTATCTGCGACCGTACTGTAGGTCCAGATATCGGATCCAGAGCAGAACTAACTGATTGTTTGTTCTTTGTCCCGTCCTGTGGTGTGACTCCTCTCCTCGGTGCTGCCAGTGATCATCATCATCATCATCGCTGTGAGACCTTCAGGCTTCATAAATCAGGGCTGACACACAGGCTGTGGTTTGGCTCGACGTGACCCAGCATGCACTCTGATTAAAATGGTTTGTTTGTTCCTGCAGTCTCCGTCCCTGCCAGCAACTTTTTTTTCTTTTTTTGAATATTTCACAACATGTCATCGCCGTGTTGTTGGATCTATGAGCATTCTCCCTCTCTCGGGGGGGCGGGGGGAAGAACAGATGCACTCGGGGCGGATCGGGGGTTCTGGTTAAGTCACCGACCCATAATGAAGTCAACACTAAACTATTGTAGATGTCGGGTCGACCTCCGAGACGCCGCTCAGGGCGAATTTAGCCCTGGATGAGAAACTTAAACCACCTCATTCATCTGAGCGAGGCCTGTGAGCTGATGCATTGTGGGTGGCCAGCTGGGGGTTCTTGCAACAAAAAAGAAAATCCAGCGTCAACCGAATTGCATTGCAAAGTCATCTGGCAACTTCTCTGCATCCGACCGCACATTCCTGGAAGATTACTTGGGCTCATTAATTCTGTATTTCAACAGTTTACGTTTTTCAGAGTTCTGTTACAAACTTCTGCGGTTTGGTGACTCAAGAGCTTCTGATTCATGAATTTTGTTGCTGCAGCTGGACGTCCCGGACTTTAATAGTGTTTCATGTCTCACTGAAGCAACACGCTCGCACCAGCGCCACTGGATACCGGTTTTTAATGCGGTTCTGGTCTTAGTCCCGACACGCTCAGACGGTGCTTTTTTTTTTTTTGTTTTCTAACTTCTTTCTAATACTTCCGATCGGTTCTTTTATTCTGCTCATCTGCGGTTGGGTTTTGGTAGCAGCAAGGCTGAGCAGGGTTTTTCCAGGTGTTCCTCTCACCAGCAACGCTCTCCAGCTCATCCTGGGGGAATCCTGAGGCGATTCAATGTAGGTTATACCTCTTAAATTTTACCGACCGCACCTTTAACCTGTTCTGCTTATCAGTTATTGTATCCGAGAAAAGTCTTCTATGCCAACATAGACCTTAGAGCGAGGAAGAACTGGATCAATTTTGGGAAAGGTCGGTTTTACATTTCCACCACTAGGGGGAGTTTTATCTCCCAAAGCTTTCGGGCCATAATTTCTCAACCGTTGGTCCAATTTAGTCCAGATTTGTTGCAGATAAATCGTCTCAAGGAAATCTGTTTTTTCAGATTCTATATTTTACTCTAGTAGTTCATATTTTACTCACTAGGGGGAGCTTTTTTTCTTCTTTATGAAAATTGTTTTTTTCGGTCTTAACTCAAAAGCTATTTCACGGAAAATTTTTTAAAAATTTTATACCCACATAGATCTTTGTGTGAGGAAGAACTGGATTGATTTTTGGAGAGATTGGCTGTATATTCCTGACACTAGGGGGAGCTTTAGCTCCAACGGTTTTCAGATTATAAATGTATTGCCAATGATCCGACTTGAGAGGATTTATATATCTTATTTGACCCTAAGAGGTCATATTTTGCCCACTAGGGGGAGTTTTAAAGAAGATAACTTCCTAACTGTTCGTCTTATTTTGTCCAAATTTGGTGCATTAGAATCGACTCGAGGAAATTGTTTATGTTTATGTCTTACGTTACTCTAATAGTTCAGATTCTACTTCCTTTGGGGAGTTTTTCTTAGAAAAAACACTGTGGATATAATTTCATAATTCATCTGAGTATTAAATATGAAGTTAATCTCAGGACAAGCAATCCCCAACGCAGGGGATTGGGGACATTTCACAGACATAGCCTTGCTGTCGGGACAAAAGGCCTAGTTTTAAGTTTAATCTCACCTAGAAAACCCTGAAAATGGACTTAAATACCTCCACAGCTATCAGGTGTAGCTGCATCACCTTGGTGTTTGAGGACAGGTGACATTTACCTGTTTGTGGTTTTTCAGCAGGTTTTAAACACCTTGTTTACTGTAGCTTTGGCTTCTGCGCACGTTAGGCTCAGTATTAAATCATTAGTACTTTCACAACGTTGATTAAAGTTTTAGTCTTAGTACCATGACTGCATGACCCAGAAGTAAAGTGAAGCTAAAGCTGCTAATGAAAATATCATGAAATGTTTCTGCATTTTAATCTGCTTTATTAACTAAATGGAGCAATAAAAAAGTGTGTCCTTCATGATCACTTTCATTGTATTGGGGCTTTTGCAGATATTTTTTTTTACTGTGATTTGTTGTGGCTTTTGCATATTGTTTTTCTTAATGTGTTGTTTTGTGGCTTTTGCAGCTCTTTTTTCTTAACGTGATGTTTTTTGGCTTTTGCAGATCGTTTTTTTACTGTGATATATGTGGCTTTTGCAGATCGTTTTTTTACTGTGATATATGTGGCTTTTGCAGATCGTTTTTTTACTGTGATATATGTGGCTTTTGCATATTGTTTTTCTTAATGTGATGTGTTGTGGCTTTTGCAAATCCTTTTTTTCTTAATGGGATTTGTTGTGGCTTTTGCAGATCTTTTTTCTTTATGTGATGTGTTGTGGCTTTTGCAGCCTGTGCATGTTGTCAAATTGATGATTCCAGTGCGTTTGCCCCCGACGGCCACCGTAATTCTGGCTCCAAAATAGCACCTGTAACCACTAGAGGGCGCTACATGCTCATACTAAAACCTTTGGCTGTGACAAATTCTACGTTTACGTTAGAATCCAACATTATACACGGTAAAAAACAAACAAACAAACACGTCAAAGCCTGACTATGGGCCTAACATAACAGTATGATAATCTTGGGTTCAGCGGGTTTTAAACTACATCTGGTGGTTCTGACCTTCATTTCCACTTCAGAGAACTTTTCCAGTTTTACCACAATAAATAAGTCGACTCAATAATTCTTTCAGCTTCACCTCCACTCCAGCGAGGAATGTGTGTTTTACCTCCTGAGTGCGGCCGGGCCTTTAACCATAGAGCCTCCGCCCTGTAGGCCCACCACCTGAGGTGGGGTGCAGTGCATGCTGGGTGGCAGGGAGGGAAGGGTTCGCTGCCTCCTGGCATCCCAGACCAGTTTTTACATTATTTCAATCAATAAAAACCCCAGAGCAGAAGGAGAGCGCCAGCGAGCTCGCTGTCAACTTCCTG
>VRLP01006008.1:0-5000 GCA_009660295.1 Lophius piscatorius | reverse complement strand
CAGAAGAGGAGAAGCGGGAGTGAAGGGAAAGGTTTCTAAGATGGAGGTGAGAGCCGCTCTGCTGGATGGTTTAGAGACGGTGGTTCTGAGCAGAAGACAGGAGGCAGAGCTGAAGATGTTCAGATGTTCTCTGGGAGTGAGGAGGAAGGACAGGATTAGAAAGGAGACATCAGAGGGACAGTCCAGGTGAGACGTCCTGGAGACAAAGTCAGAGAGGACAGATTGAGATGGTTCTGACCCGAGAAGAAGAGGAGGGATAGTGGATCTACTGGTAGAAGGATGCTGGAGATGGAGCTGCCATGCAGGATAAGATGTGGTGAGAGAGGACATGCAGGTGGTTATGGACACAGATGATCAAAGTAGAAGAAGAATCTTTACCCCTCCTTCAATAACTTTTATCTCTCAGACATATTTTTCTACCTACGCCAAACTGCATACAGCTGGTAGATTTTTTTCCTCCACCCCCTTCCATAGGTGGTGGCGGCCTGTTTGCCTCATTGTCTCCCTGATGAGTCAGACTGTGCTGACGGAGCGCGCTCAGTGTGGTGTTCCTGCATGGAGGTGAAATGGACTATAAATGGTCTCTAAGAGGAGCAGTGGGAAAAGAGAAATAAGAGGGAGCGAGAGAGAAAGAGAGAGAGAGGGAGAGGGAGAGACTGAGAGAGAGAAAGAGAGAGAGAGAGAGAGAGCGAGAGAGCGCCAGAACGCTTACTCCCCTACTGGGTGGCAGCGCTGATTCAACAGTAGACAGAACCAAAGACGGATCATTTGTCTCCATTATGGTCTCCCTACAAATCATCTACATTTCCCCTCTCCTCCTCTGCTGCCCACAAGCTCATAAAGCTAGCTTTTCCATGCTGCTCTTGGCAGGGAGGAGTGAGCGAGACATCCAGAGAGGTGTATTGTGGGTGGTCGTAGGGTGTAGGAACCAACGCCATCCACCGCAGAAGAGCTATTCTTACCAGAATGATACATGTTCACTGTTTGCTTACAGCTGAGTAAATGCAGCTGAGGGATAAGTCTGAAACTTCCCATGAGCCTCATCGTCTTCATCTTCTTCTTCTTCTTCTTCTGCTGATGCCGCTGGGGTCGGCGTTTGTGCCCGTCCACACGTTTCACTCATTCACGTTCATTTCACGCTCTTCTGGAATTACCTTGTTACAGTCAAATAGCTCTGAGTGGTTTTTGGTTTTGTAAGCCGCCAAAATGGGTTTTGGCCCGACCGGAAGAAAAAAAAAGAAAAAGTTCAGCCTTGTCGATGATTGGGTGGGTGAGATGAATGAATTATGGGAAAATAAACATAATCCTGTTTGCTCTGTTGTAAACTGAACGCTGTGACTAACATCTCTGAGGCCGCTGTCTCTCATTACGTTTCTATTCCTGGCACACAGGGACGTTTGTTCTCCCACATTCTGTCCATCGCTTTCTCTAATTCTGCCGCACAACTATTTCTCTGCCCGACGGAACCTTCTCAGCGCGGGATCCATCCTACTGCTGTTTAGCAGGTCAAAGGTCACCGCTCTGCTCTTTGTTGATATCTATTTCGAAAGTTTATTAACACTGTTCTTCTTCTCTGCTTTCGTATTTTATTCTGAAAGTCTCTTCTCCACGTTGTGTCATGGGAACTTCCTGCCTTAGATGTTTCCCCCTCCGTTTGGGAACCGTTCCCACAAAAGGCGTTTTCTGCATAAAATGACTATACCCCCACCTTATTGTGTGGATTCTGGTGGCGGCGGCTGATGACTCGGCCCAGACTGAAGGATGATGTAGGTGATGGATCTGTCGGTCGAACCGGCGGCATGAAGGAACCAGATGAATGGAGGGACCGGTTTTTACAGAGGCTGCAGCTGATGATGATGGAAGGCTAACGGTGAAGGTGAGTCATCGGGATGTCGGATAGAAGAAGACGAGCTCAGCTGATCTGTTTGAAATGTAATCCGCGAGCAGCAGAGAGTGGCGTCTCATCGCCCTCAAGAAGGAGCTGGAGAAGTTTGGTGAAGTCAGTTGGAGTCCCTCCCCCCCCACTGTGAAGCAGGAAATTGAGACCCGGTTGATGCGAAGATGTGAATGACAAAGCATTTTGGGTAATAATCGTAGCCCGAAGGAGAAATTTTTGGGGCATGGAATGTAAACCTCCGCCGAGGCCGGCGTTGATGAGCCGACCTCGCCTCCGCCGCCGTGACCTTGAGGAGAAATTGACTGCAGTTCAAAAATAAACTTCATATAATCGCTTTTGGTTGGAATAAAAACTCGGTCGAGGAAATGAAAAGCTAATTGGTTGAATGTGAATTCCATAAAAAAGTAACCGCCAGCAGATTCTTCTGGTTCTTTTGGACACGCCGAGCTGCAGGACGAGACTTCCAGCACGCATTTTTCTACGATCACAGCAGATTAGAAAATAAATCTTTTTCGCTCATAATTGATTATCTGTCCAAAGTAAAACTATAAACATTCTTAGTTCCAACTTTGTCTGCTGTTCTTTACTTTAACTCAAAATGATCCACAGAACAATCAGAACTCAGTCTTTGGACTGAGCTTTTGTTTTCTCCTCATTCTTTCTGTTTGACCTCTGTGGCGACCTTTAAGATTACTATGTTCTTTTTCTGATACCAATAAAATATCTTTTCTTGTTTTATAAAGATTTTTCTCAATTTTGACTGACTCACCCTGAAAAGTGAATGAATGGTTGCTGATATAAATGTGTTCCATCGGGGGAACCATATTTGAACATATGACCGCAGCGACACGTTGGATTTTAAAAAATGATGCTTTGGTTTATTCAGGGTTACATTTTTCTTATTTGATATTTGTCTGTTCTCATATCCTAGCGATGAAGACATTTTGCTGACGTTACATCATGACCTCACGATGTGATGTCATAAGAACTTTTTCTTAATTCTGAAATGAGGCGCTTTGGAGTTTTTCCTTGGCAAAAACTGAAAAAAATTAATGGACAAATCTGCCCGGACTTTTACCCGGAGGTACTTTTTGTCATATCTCAGACGTAATTAACCCTTTAAAGTCCTTCTCAGCTCTTTGCAATTCAAACATCCTCTCTGACTTTGTCCCTCTGATGTCCTCCTTTCTAATCCTGTCCTTCCTCCTCTTCCTCACTCCCAGAGAACATCTGAACATCTTCATCTCTGCTTCCTGTCTTCTGGTCAGAACCAGAACCACCGTCTCTAAACCATCCAGCAGAACTTCTCTCACCTCCATCTTGGAAACCTTTCCCTTCACTCCTGCTGCTCCTCTTCTGTCACAGATAACTCCTCACACTCTTCTCCACACACTCCACCCTGCCTCTACTTGTTTCTTCACCTCTTCTCCACACTCCCTGATGCTCTGAGCAGTTGAACTCCTGCATCTTCTCCCCCTCTTCTCCTTCATCCTCACCGTTCCTCCTGCCTCCCTTTCCTTCACACACACGTATTCTGTCTTCATACCTCCACCTCTCAAGGTTCTCCTCCACCTGCTCTGTGTTCTCCCTACAGATCACAATGTCCTCCACCAACATCCTAGTCCATGGAGACTCCTGCCTGACCTCATCTGTCAAACTGTCCATCACCATAAGAAACAGAAAGGGGCTCAGGTCCCATCCTTGATGCAGTCCCACCTCCACCTTGAACCCATCCTTCACTCCTACTGCTCACCTCACCGCTGCTCTCATCCTGACATCCTCACATACTTCTCCACCACCCCAGACTTCCTCATGCAATCCCACAATTCCTCCCTCGCCACTCTGCCGTACGCTCAAAACACAAAACTCCTCCCACATCGTCCGATCCAAGAACCAAATCAATTCTTCAAACATCGATGAAGGTCACGTAACACAGACAGAGACTGAAAGTAGGAAAAAGTAGGAAGCTGAGCTGACATGACGGATCTGCGGCGGCGGACGCAGCGGCGCCGATGATGATGAAGAAGAAGAAGAAGAGATCAGAAAACGGTTTTATTGCCAAGTTAATCACACTTAGAAGGAATTTGAGTCGGTATCATGGTGAAGCATGTAGTCACAAGAATCATAGTATAATATAAAAATTGATAAAAAATAAAGAAAAGTAATAAAAATAAACACTTAAGTTATAATAAGTAATTTAATAAAAGCAATAAATGTAATAAAAGTGACGACTTCCCGGGGATATAATGTCCCAGACCTCGGCAAGTGGTTTGATTGATCGTATTCGGCAAAGTGTCTCGCCGTCCGTTTGTGATCCGATCGACCAGAACACATTTTAAAACCTAAAGTCACAGTCCAAAAGTTTTTACACCCTGGAAGAACTTTTTTAAAGTATATGTTTATGTCGACTTGAAGTTTGCGGCGGTTCTATATGATCCCAGCTTCTGTTCCTGCAGTGCGACCTCCGTTTGGGTCACGAGGATGGTGAACTCCGTGCACAAACAACTCCACAGTCTCGTGGACCTGACTGAACCCGGCCGGCGCTGATAATCACACCCATCCTATTTTTAAAAAAAAAACGACCCAACCGGCCAAATCAATAAAAACATTACATTCGCTTAATACGGTAGGTCCAAAATAGAAGGAGGTGGATGTTTGTGATGATGTCTGGCTGCTCCAGAGCCACCGGGCCCGGTCCAGACGGGGCGTTCTGGCGGTGTGGACCGGCAGGCGTGTCTGTTGTTGCTGTGAGCAATTACAGCGCCTTATCTAACAGTGAGGATAATGAGGTTACACAGAGAGCAAATTCTATCATGTTGGCATAATGAGATCTGGGCCTGTGTCTCACGTCCTGGGGTCGAGGACAGGGACGGGGACAGGGACACACACACACACACACGCACACACACACACACACACACACACACACACACACACACACATACTTGTTTTTCCAATTTGAGGGGCCCAGCTTATGCTTGTATCTTTGTGGGATCCACCCCTTCCAGTGGTTCTACATCTTTGGAAAAAATCAGGCAGCATAAAAAAAAATTCCTATTCACAAATATCACTTTACTTTCATAGAATTCAAAACTTTTTGTCT
>VRLP01006007.1:0-31868 GCA_009660295.1 Lophius piscatorius | reverse complement strand
TAAAAAATAAAACAATAACTATATAAAAGCCTTACCAAAAACCAGCAATGTTAATTAAGGTTATAGGTTCTGCTAAAAAGGAAAGTTTTAAGTCCTTTTTTAATTGTGTCAGTCGTCTGTGGAGCCCTGAGATGGTCAGGGAGGGCATTCCACAGACGAGGGGCAGCAGAACAGAAAGCCCGATCACCAGAACAGAACAGAACATAATACAAGACAAGTGGTTTAAATATTATAGCTCTTCGGTGTATGTAGCTCATTATTTGTGTATGTTTTGCCCTTTATAATGGATTTTTTTTTTAAATAGAAATGAGTAAACAATGTTTTCTGAATTTAGTAAGTTCTTCTGAGCAGTAGCCGTGTAACCATCAACCCTCCTGCATTGTGTCTCTGCAGCAGCAGGTTTTCTCTCTGAAACGGTTCGTAAATGTCACGTTTTAATAATTGACACATATATATTTGGTGTCTCTCTTGAGGTGACACAATGATGTCTTGGTTTGCCATGTATACCCAAAGCAAGAATGCCCAATTCCCAATCTGGGGTCTGGATATTGTCCTCCCCCACATCTATCTTCTATCTTCATTTGTGAGAGAAATGGTGTTGAAGAAAACTGAGTTTCAGGCTGCAGATCAAATGTCAGTGTGTTCAGTCACCATTAATGCATGACATCGATTTCAAGCTTCTCTTTTTCCCAGCCCCAGGGTCTCCGTTGTGTGTGTGTGTGTGTGTGTGTGTGTGTGTGTGTGTGTAGACATCTAGATGACAGACAAGAGGTTGTGTGGTTCAGGTTGGTTTGGCAACACCCAGTAGCTTCACATCCTCCCATATTGTCCACACTGTAATTAAACTTTGTTTTTCTATTTTGTAAACACATCTATGGGATGTCTGTCTCTCCTGGGAGAGTCATCATTCCTCTGTTTCATCCCAGGGATTCTTTCATGTCATCCCTCATTCAATTTTGTTTTTGGGTGTGTATGTGCATGTGTGTCGGCTTGATACATTTCTCACACAAAGCATATTTATTATTTGAGATAATGGTCTTAAGAGAGAGCTTGAGATAAAGGTGATTTCTGACACCATCATCAGTGAATAAGCTCTGTTTGAACATTTCACCTGAGGAATGTATACCTGTCAGGTGAACTAACCTTTGAGCTACGTATTTTTTTCAAACATTGTTTAAGAATTCCAAAGCATTCTAAACAAATCTTTACTGTTTCAAAAGCAGTGTAGTAAATGTGATGACGTGTTTGAATCTGGTAAATGATATACTTATGCATGTTTAGGGACTACAGTAAATGGTTTTCATTGATGGTTTTCATAAGGGAATGTAATAACAATGACCCTTCTTCTCTCTTTTTTTTTTTTTTTTTTTTACAGTAGAACATCTTTTAGTACAGATACACACAATTATTCAACAAGGCATGTAACTTGAATCTGCTCAATTTCACCAAAATCCAAAACCAAACCGGTTCAACATTTAGTTTATAAAGCACAATGGAAGAATTGAATTCACTCCCAAATCATGTAATACAACAAAATAACATATGTGGTTTTTAAAAATGCTGAAAGAGTACTACTTAAAAATAAACTAAAGTAATTAATGAGTATCTGTGTGTGCAAACATGCCATGGGGATTATATGTTAAATGAGGGTATTAATCTGTAAGAACATGATGAATTCAGTCATGAGTTGATTTGTTGCCTTTGTGTTCATATTATTTACATTTGGTCAATTATTTAGCCAAACATTGTGTTACTGGATTGTAATGTGTTGTGTGAGTGGATATTTCATATTGCCAGCATGGAAATTCTGGATACCTCAGAAAAACAACTCCTGCTATGAATCTAATGGGGATATGAATAAACAAAAAAGCCTTTTGAAATACTATATTTTATACTATACGATAGTTGATTGTCCATGAATTTTTTTTACAGTATATGTTCTGTGTATTCAGAGTTTACAACCGTTGTCAGGATTTTATGTTGCCTCGTTTTTACATTCAAATTGTGATTTTCCTCTTTTAGCCTTCTTAAAAAACAATCTTTGCAACTCAAATCTATGTTTTTTTCATCCAAAAAAATAAAAAATTGCTTGGACAAGAGGAAAACTTCTATTTTCTTTTTAGTATACGAAACCAAATATTGTCAAAACGTCCTTGAAATTAAACTAATTTAGTAAATAGAGAAAGATTGTACGATTTAAATTAAATTTAATACAAATATTAATTTAATACAATTTAAGTAAAATGTTAAATTTCATTTAAAAAAAAGAAAGAATTAATTGAATTCTGTAATTTTACATGAAATATGAAAAGAATGGTAAGTATTACCACTTCCTTATTGACACCAATGAAAATGCCGTACTTTAATTTTACAGCCCAGACGTGCAGGAGTGTCCCACCTCTTAGAACATAGTGTTTTTATTTGACACTTGTAGATAACCAGAAGAGCCAGCAGTGACACAGAAACAATTACAGATGGACTGTTTTCTCCCTCGGGTGGACCAAACAGCATGCCGACATGTCAGACAGAGGAAAACTTTACAGCCGCTCCCGGTGATAATCATTCAACAACTTAATAAGGTTGGCAGCTTGAATCGTTAACGTGAGCACACTCGCACGAGCAGCGGAGCGGTTGCAGAAGGCATCAACAGGGGGGAAATGCTATGATGTCCGTCTTGTCTCACAGAAGGACATTTAGGATTTAAGACACAACAAGGAGGTGCAGTGAATTTCCCCTGAGGTTGAAGCCACTCCTCCTCCTCTGAGGTTTCTCCATTGTAAGAAAAAACACACCACAGAGCTGGCCTGTATCAGATCTGTTTTCAGCTCCAACACATATGACCTCAATTCCGGCTTGTTTACCTCAAACCCGCTCTGCAAATTATGGTTGGAACACACCCTTTAGAGCAGAAAGATGTAGTCCAACCACCACAGGAGTGGAGAGTAAACACTAGTCACCCCTGGCAAAATAAACCAGAAACGTGTGAGTTGAATCCAGGTAAAGGGAGGCGAGGTTGGTGCGGCGGAGAGAAGAAGGAAATGTTTGATGTCGGCCTATGAACATGTGACATGTACAAAAAACGCTCTGTGTGAACATATACATATAGGCGACTTGCTCTGTTGGGACTTATTAAGACTCAGACAAGGCCCCTTATTTTCGATCATTTGCGCGTCTGGCTCGCCACAGACCCACTCCCACTGGCCTTGAAGCTGCAGAGCCAGACAGCGCTTCATCTGTGATTCCATTTACGGTAGTTCACACACATTCCACAACACACCTGCAGCTCTGTTATTTTTGGTCTATTTTGTGATGTTTAATCTCACTGCTGTCATGAGTGGGAAACAACACTGACACTTTTCCTGCTGCATAAGCAGGGGCATTCAGCGGCTCCCTGGAAAAACCCAAAAAACGCTTCCAGTTGTATGTTTTTCAAAAACAAATACACGGGCGGGACTTCCGATCCCTGAGATGAAATCCCAATATTTACTTAATTTGAATTTCATTTAATTTACTCTTAACTGCAGCCTGAAACCATCTGCGATCCAAAGTACACAATTTGAGAATGTACACGCCAGCAGAGCCGGTCCTAGTCTTTATGGGGCCCTAAGAAGCATCTTGTTTGAGGCCCCCCCATCACCAAAACTATTGATTATTGTCGATGCTTGATCATTGGAGCACTGTAAATCTACACTCCTAATTTTATAAGTGAAACCTATATAGCATAGAGAAGTTGTTCTCAATCTTTTTTCAGCAAAGTATCCCTACTGAATTGTCTTTCCAGCCAAAGACAACCTGAGCAATGCAAAATAATTTTGGTGGGGGTACAATTTCAGAGTTATAAAAATAAAGCATTAAAAAGGATGTGGAAGAACTTTAAGGAAGTCAAAAATTCTCTGACAAATATTTTTAAAAGATCAAATATATATAAAATATATTTATAAAATAACTTTAAAAAGTCTAACGCACCCTCTGAAGTACTCCCCAGTTCCCGTAGAGATACACCAGGACCTTACCAATGTCAATTTAGATAATTTTTACTCTTTTTTGATTTTCAGTCTCATAATTTTTTAACTTTAATATTTTGTCATGGCATTCCATCACCTATTGGATGATTTGAGTGACTGTCAGGTTCGGGGGCGGGACTAACTTGGTCAGGTGGAGACTGTGAACTATTTAGAGGGAGATTGGCAACAGCTGTGGCGAGAACAGAGACAGTGAGAAAGGAGGACTGAGTAGGAGCAGTGACATTTTTGTGCTGTTTTCTACGTGAACAGACTCAGTGTCTATCCAGAAGTTACTTGTCTACATGTAAATGTAACATAAAGGAGCTGTTGGTCGAGTACCAACTACTCAGATTCGGAAGCGTTGTTGGATTGGACCTAGTCAAAGGAGAGAAACCACCGATTACACACATTCCCCCTGTCTATAGCGGGATTAGCAGAAGTCCTGGACGTGTAGCCTGTATGTCCCCGGGGTTGTGGTGCCGTGATAATATACATTTATTCAGAAGTATGTGCTTTTTGAACATGGTGCACTGGAAAGAAAATAAATAGACCAGGACACACTGCATTTACTGTCGGCAAGTTAACCATTTAAATATATATTTTAAATTGCTTGCGTTAAAAACAAAATGCAGTGTCAAATTTCAGAACAACTATCGACGACAAGTAAGTCGAATTTAAGAGAAGAATACACAACAACACCGCCTTAATTACATAGATCAGAAGGACACGTTCACTGTAAATTGTACAGTGTTAACGTTACTTAAAATGCGGGGGGTAATGATGCCTAGGCATTTGAATATGGATCCTTAATTACAAGTTGTTAAAGATGAAAAATATAATATTTAGCTCTAAAAACTTAAAATTCAATGAAAACTTGGAGACAATCCATTTTCTGACTTTAATATGTTCATGTTTGACATTTTACAGTGTAACAAGCAAACAACAGTGGTTCCAAATTAAAATGTAATATCTATAAGAGTGTTTTAAAACTGTGCACATGTACAACCATTTCAGGAAAAATACAAAAGGATACTCATTTAAATACTGTAATTTGAATGTTTCCAATGCTTAATATCAATATTCTTTTTTCTTACAATCTGTGTTTGCTTGAATTCTCCTGTAGGCAGCCATTCAAATAAATTATTGCATCATGTCTATGACTGATCTTTATCTGTTAAAAGTAAACATTCACCTCGACTTTGGCGTCTTCCAAGGAAAAGGAGGAGCTGTAAATATTTTATGTAAAAATTCCTTTTTTTTAAGTGTGCATTCTGTCATTAGTCTAATATTTTCTTTAAAAAATAATAACTTTTTTTTAATCGTTTCTCAAAAACAATCAGATGAGGATCAATTCAGTGCAGTAAAACAAAATGACCCTGGAGGCGGGACATTTGAGGACATGCAGAGGAGACTCATTCAGGGACATGAAAGTCACTCTGTGTTCTTTTGCACAGTAATGACTTATTGCCTGGTTAATGATTGGTGGAATTCTTTAGAAACTCCAAGAACACATCACATCCGTTATCAATATGGCAGGACTTCAGGAATAAGGAGGATTTAAGGGGGGGAACAATGAATCATATAGAATGAGGAGGGAGTGACAACAGGAAGACCGACTGTGAGCCATTTTACCACTAACCTCTAACCAAGGGTTAGGGTTCATGATCAAGCTAGTGTGATCTGAGGATCAAAAATGTCAACGTGAAAGAACAAATGAACATTCTGGTGAAAGAGATAATAATGTTAAATTACGATCTAATCTCTCGCTGAACTGGTCTGCGCCCACCCTTGTGGTCACAACATCATGCCGACGTGATCACTTACCCCAACCCAACATAACCGAGTGAAGAAGTAACTGACAGGTGATAGCGGTGATAATGTGCTGCTAAAAATTATACCAAACATTATTTATGATGTTCATGAATTCTTAGGACTAACCCTAACCTGACCTCAGACTCCAGAGGGTCAATAGACAAACAGAAGAAAAGCCCCGTATTTCAACCGTTCTGTATAGAACTTCAACCAATGATCATTTTTTTATTATATATATATAGTATTTTCCCCCATAAGCTATCGCTAAATGTTACATTACTATTAATGTGATTATCAACCTGGGATCCCTGCTGCCGCCGCAGCCCGGCCATGGAGAGGTTGAAGAAAGTCAATTATAGCTGATATCGTTGCTGCCTCCCCCCCGTCTGTTTCTCTCTTCCCCCCTCTCTCTCTCTCTCTGTCACTCTTTTCAAACCCGACCGGTCATGGCAGTAGGCCGTCCAGCCTGAGTCTTGGATCTGCTCGAGGTTTCTGCCCGTTAAAAGGCAGTTTTTTCTCGCCACTGTGACCAAGTGCTTGCTCACGGAGGAATTTGTTGGGTCCTGTAGATAATTATATAAAGAGTTTGGTCTAGACCTGCTCTTTCTGAAAAGCACCTTGAGACACTTCTTGTTGTGAATTGGCCGTATATAAATAAAGATTGATTGATTGATTGATTGATGAAGGACTTCATTGATGTGCGAGTGTGTGTGTTTATGTGTGTGCCCTTCCTCCAGTCACTACTCCTCATTGATATACGTATAACACAAACAACAAACTTAAGTGTGCCACTGCAAGATCGCACACAAAAAATAATAAGGACTGAAACTACAGAACATGAATAACTAAAACTAAATTATGTACATTTATGATACAGAATATTGGTTTTATATATTAAATGAAATTCAGTAAATTGATTAGCATGAATAAATTGTGTTTTTAGACATGAAGCAAAACAATTTGGATTTTCTCTAGATTTGGCCTAGAATCTATTATCAATTATTAAATCAATTATCTACTTGTCCATTCCAGAACCTCTTTACATTGATGCTTAATCAGTAAAAGTACGTAAGTATAATCACACTTCAAGTATTAAAAGTAAGAGCAGCCAATGCAGGATAATGTTTCATGTGAGCAGAATCACGACATCATTATTTGGTGAATACACCAAATGCACCAAATGCACTCGAGGACATGTGTCTGTTTTCACTGTGACCTCACACATAATCCGGCCAATAACAGAAACCACGATGAGTAAAACGTCCTCTTAGCCACCTAACTTTCAGCAAAGGCTGCTCATCGGTAGGAGGTGCGGAAATATGTGTGTTGTCAAAGCAACACTAAATGTCTTCTTTGAGCATTTTATAAATTTTCTTTCTTTTAAAAAATGATTGAGTTCTCCTCTCTTGTTATTCTACCCCAGGTCTCTCTCCTGCAGGTTAATATCAGTAAGTGTCATTCTACTCTTCAACAGAGGCTGTATTGTCTCTACTTAGGACCAATTTTGCTAAGACTTTTTTTTTAAATCACATTTTAGTTAAGATGTTCAACTTAACCTTTGAGGTGACGAGGGTATCTGAATAGGATGCTTCCGGGACTCCTCACTTTTTAAGTCTTCTAGGCAAGTCCAACTGGGAGGAGACAGCAGTGTAGAACTCTCTGAGGGACTATGGATCTCATCTGGTCTGGGAAAGCCTCTGGATCCCCCAGGATCAGCTGCTGAGTGATGCTGGGGAGAGAGATGTCTGGAATACCCTTTTTTGCCTGATGCCACCATGACCTGACCCCAGATAAGCAGAATGAAATAGATGGATTGATGGATGGTTGGATGGATGGATGGATGGATGCATATATAACATTGGTGGTGATTGGTGGTGGAGAGAGTATACCGCGTTTTATCAAGATCCAGACATGATGTGTGATCAGTGAAGTAATTTTTCCTAAAGCAGCAAGGGGAGATTTGCCGTTTACCTCTCAAGAAAGCCCTTTGTGCCGTGACCAATCCAAACCTAAAGGCGTGTCCAAGTGCAGAGGGAAGAGTCAGGGTTGTTGGTCCATCCCAATGTCACAATGAGACGGCAGGGTTTAGGTGTTTACTATGTATGTTTCTGTACAGCTGTAAAATGTCACCTGAACTTTGTCAATGACAACAAAAGATGAAGATGAAGTCCATTCACTTGACCTACATGTATTAGAGGCAGCAGAAACGGAAGGAAAAATTGGAAAAATGCAGCCGGTGGATGAGCTTAAACCACATAAGTTGAATTCTAGCATTGAACAAACGTGCTTTGATACTTCCGAGCCCTGTTACCCTTTACTCATCTGAAATCTGCTCAACAGTATCTTTAAACTCTGAGCATAATTGTTTGGAGATAGGGATTTTATTCATTAAGTCATAGAGGACTTTAGGAAAGACTGTCTAATGAGTTTTCTCATTTTCAAATAGTGATAAAAGTGACCAGGAGGCACAAGTGACTAATTTCAATATGTTGTCACAAGTGTAGTAGAACAGCCACTTCACTGAAGACCAAAACCACTCATTACACTAAACATGGCAAGTACCACCATCAACCCACATGTTGTGAACAAACACTCTAAACAGGAACAGAAAATTAGTCCAACAGTACATGGCTCAAACAGCAGGTCGCTCATTCTATACAATTCCACGCTCAATACAAAATCTGCACAGTGATGGGAGGACTATATCACCTGTCTCTGAGGCTGTTGGATCTTTTCGCGTCATATCTTAGACTGTGGTCAGGGGTGTTGTACTGGCTACAATGGTCCAGTTTGCTGGCTTCTCCCATTTAGCCAGCAGAAATGTGAGGATAGCATATCTGGGAGAGAGTTAGGGGCAGAGATGACGGAGTAACCGGACCACAGCCAACAACTGGCAGCAGAGAAGATGGTAGTTGTGTTCAGGAGGGTTCAATGTCCTTCAAAATTAGCCACCACTTTGTCACTATGTTCCATTCTGGAACAGGATGTTACCAACCCCCACATCGCTCTTATCAGATGTAGAAGAACCAGAAGAGGCATAAGTCAGGGCAGTTCCAAGTCTGGTGTTGGCAGCTGTGCATTTATAATCGCTGTCCAGAGCAGATTACAGGAAACTGTGCAACTCCTTAATGTTAGAGGCCAGCGGCAAGTTCTTCACCCCCTCCACAATAGCAGGTCCGTACATGTGTCCCAGGTACCTGGTTTCATGCCAAAGTTATTCACACTTTCTTCAGACGGCACCGAAGACCTGGTGCAGGGGTTTGTTGGAATTGTGTGGCATGGACCAACAAGTCTTCAAGGTAGATCAAATGCTGACTTCAGAGGATGTGAGTCAGGAACTGGTGAAATCCCTGGAATGATTTGCCTTTTGTGAACTCTCTCCTCAGACGCAGGGATTGGATGACATCTTCCATTTCCTAGGAGCTTTTCTTTTAAATCACTGTCAGTTTCTATCTTGTAGATTCTTTCTGTAAGGAGAACCCAATTTTTGACACCAGTATGACAAGTTATGTAGTACAATAGGATACCCTATATAGTCGTTAATTCATTCCAAGGTGCATGACTATTCAGCAAACCGACGCATTTAAAGAACTTTTGTAAAAAAAAAAAAAAGTGTCTGACGACCATGGAAACTGCGACTGTATTAAATGCGACCCGACCGCGTTGATTCAGGCTGGGGACCGGCTCACATCAAGGGCATCAGGGATAGCGCAGCTGCTCATTTTGAGCCCGCAGTTTGAATTTCTGTTTGCTCTGCTTGCGTCCGGCATTTACAGAAATTCAAACTGCGGGCTCAAAATGAGCAGCTCCGCGATCAGGATCAGGATTGGGGTACAAATCTAACGCAAAATCTAATAAAAGTGGCGAAATGAAAGCGAGGTGCCAGGAAACAGTGGCACAGCTGTTTGGGTGTATCAAATGAGCATCGACTTATAGGCGACGATGAAAATCAAGCTGCCTCAATTTTTTCGTCGCCACCAGGCTGGATTCAGGAGGTCAGTTCAGGTCACAATACAGAATTAACTGGAAACGGGGGAAAACTTTAGTCTGGCAGACTCAAAAGCAGGGCTGTCACAATATCAGTTTTACACCATCCGATTATTCTTCTGCTTACCGGGGGTCGGTTGCAGCCATAATATTATAACCACCTGCTTAATACTGTATTGTGCAGGTCTTTCTTCTGCCACCAAAACAGTTCTGTGACACACGGTGACTTCGGACATCATTCTGACAGAACAACAAGTAGCAACAACTTTTTCAGGAATTTGTGTGACAGCAGCTCTTCTGTGGTATCAGACAACACAGGCAAGACTTCATTCCCCAACGCATCATACAGTTGCCCATGACCTTGTCTCGGTTCACCAGATGTCCCCACTTAGACCCCTTTAGTAGGGACTAACCGCTGCAGACTGGGAACACCCAAAAAGTCCTGCAGTTCAACGGGTTCTTTCTGTCATGTAGCCATCACAACTTGGTCTTCGTCAGAGTGGAGTGGCTGAAATACTTTTTTCCTCCCTCCACCACATCAAAATATGTGATGTGTGCATATATCCCACCCAGTGACAGGCGTCCATGGAGCGAGATAATCAATATTTCTGATATATCTGACTTCACCTGTAAGTTGTTCTAAAGTTATGGCTCATAGGTGTATATAGAAACTTAATAAAATACTGGTGCCTTGGAGGATGTCTCTTTCATATCACAATAATATCACCTGTCACAACTAACCTCTTTACCTGTATAATATTTTCAAACAGAACTTTTTTATACTTATTTCTAAAACAGATTTTTTTTTAAATATCACATTCCGCTTTATTCATATTTCATACAGCCTCATTATTTGTGATTCATAGTTGTAGAAGTTAATCAAAATTAATGCAGAGAGAACCTTGCAGCCTTAAATCAGAGATTATTTTCACAGCGGACTGATAGAGAGCTTTGTCCCACGGTACGACAAAAATCTCCTGTGGCTCATTATCAGCCCAACCAGCGAGCTTTGCTGGACTACTGCTGTGTTTCTGTTAGTGTCTGAAATCACTCAGGGCGGGAAGAGCTCAGAGTACCTGCACGTGTTCACACCACTGGCCAATACAGATCATTCTGACAGAAGTTATACATTATACATAAATGTGGATTTTTCACAAACATGCAACATGGAATTCCCATAAACTGATCTATAAGATCACAGATCTGTGTCACCAGATAAGTATCGGATCAAATGAGTTGGTACTGAAGTATGTGAGAGAAGAGTTTAAACAACACTAGGATGTCCTAATGAAGTTGACTGAACATTTTGGATATAAAATGTCATACATCATTGCTGTAAAAGTAAAGGCATTTCTTTTGGGGGGAAATAGTCTCTATCAGGGGCCAGGAGTTGGGTTTGGACTTTGTTGATGAGGTGATTGCTCATCTTTTCTTTGTCCTGACGATTAGTGCTCCCAGCACTTCTTTGTTTGGGACTTCAGGCTGTTATGTAGCTGCTCCTCACTCCATACCGTGTTGTTGTGTTGAGACACAAAAACAGCGGCTGGTTTAGCTGTTAACCGCTGCTGTTTTACTGACCGACCACTAGTTACACAAAGGAACCGCAGACAAAGAGGCACAATGAAGGCAAGCCTGAAATCCCGAGAGAGCGCAAGAACAAGGGTCAAAGGGCACCAACTCACACGCATACACCTACAGTAGGCCTTGCATGCATGACGGCAAAGATGTGCACACACACCTCACATGCACTCAACACGTGGGGAAGCCCCAAACAGTACATGCAGTCACACTTTCATTCCCTTCCACTGTGTATCGGACCCCGTATTGTTCAGCGCATGACTGAAAACAGTGAAACAAAATATGTGTGTGTGACAGAAGCTGTTTGGGTCTCATCTCACTCTCTATTTCCCCCAGAGAGTCCCTCATCTATCGCTCATTCTCAATCACTTATTTTACTTTCACCTCAACCTCTTCTTCTGTTTGCTGCTCTTCCTGCTGCTGATGGCACCAATTATGCAGTTTTCTCTTTCATTTTTCTGTGGTAGAGAAGCAGAATTCACATTTTACTGCATGTTATCTGTAATGTATGCATTACAGATAATGTAATCTGCTGATTTGTAGAGCCTGGGGCACCAGCTGATGGTAAAGGTCATTATCTGAAGGGGTTGTCAGGAGACGGGGTTGTTAGGAGTTGTCAGGAGTCGATCCGAGGTGTCGGATCGACTTTGACAGCGAGAATACATGTGCATGCTTTTTCTTTCAAATGATTTTAACATACATACAACTTTAGAGCAAAGAATTCTACTATACTAACAATATGGTGTGTAAATGAGTAATTTGTTAAAAACAAGTTTAAAGAGGAGATACAAGTACCAATGAAACCTGTGTCAGCATCTGTGACTTTTGTGGAAAGCAGCGTTTGGAAACAAACGCTGACATGATTCAGAGGCAGAGCAGGTGAAGTCCAGTGATTCACATGTCAGAATCCAGAATCCAGAAACAATGCCCTGAAGACTGGCAAACATCAAAACCAAGAGAGCAGTCCAATTTAAAAAAAACAAGTCAAAACTAGAAAGACAAGACGAAGTCACGGAGAAAAACCTTAAACTGTGGAAACACTGGGGAGGTGGTTGAGCCGTGTGACGTGGAAACAACATCAACCAACAGGCACAAGTCAAACAGCACATGTGGAAGACAGGAGGTTCAAGGAATTCAAACACAGACATGAACCAGAGGAAGGTAAAGGTCAAATCAGATCAAAGCAACCATGACAGGAAGTGTGAGAGCAACAAAACAAGGAATGGACTTTCAAAATAAAACAGGAATCTCAAAACACAAAACAGAGCAAAGACCATAAAACTTCAAAATCAAACAGGAGAACCAATAAACTGAGAAACTCCGACTTAACAGGAGGGGTCCCTACATATTTAGAGCTTGTTGTTGAAGAATTAAATCTATTAAGCCCAATATTTCTTACCAAATTAATCAGCATACCTAATAAAAAGGTGAATTTCACCATGGCTCAATCTAGTATAAACACTTGTTTTCTCTTCCAGTCTAGACCCAGACTATACTTTTGACTGTTTTTATCTGACAATGACTTTTTAGCCTTATTTTGTCTGTTTTTATGACACAATTGTTTTTATTTGTTATAAGTGTTTCTTAGTGCTTGAACGTTTTTTATTTTGTTACATTCATTATATCCCCGAAAAATCTGGGATATTATGAAACCATCATTGCCGCCTCCTCTCCGCAAATCTCAAAAACTATTTCATGGATCATTTAAATATTTTATTCCCATATAGACCAGAGAGGGAGGAAGTTATTGTAATAAAAAATGACCTGGTTCTGAGTGCGTCTACATGAAGCTGTAGTTTGAGTCCAATCAGGAAAACCATTCTTTCCACAATTAGGCCATAGTTTATTTTCTCATACCATCCTGGCATTTAAACCCTTCATGAACAAACTGAGTCTTAATATCCTGCTGTCCTTGTCTGAGGCTGTTAATAGAGACATCAGTTTATCCAATACTGTTATGCACACCCACAACCTCCCCATCACTGCCTAGTCTTTAGAGATTAACCGACTTCATCATTTCATTAATGCCATTAGTCTCAGTAGATTCATCTACCACCACCACCACCATCTAGACTCTGTGGGGATATCGTTGCTTCTGCAGCTTCTCTCTCTCTCTCTCTCTGTTTGATTACAGGAGTAGAGTCACATGTGCTTGGGTCAGGTTGGCAGAAGTAGACCATCTGCAATCCTCTCAGCAAAGACCAGGCCTCAACTCCACCACTCTGCCAGGTCATGGACTCAGCATGAACGTCGTATAGTATAGTTAGTCGTATTTAGTAAAAAATTAGTTTTCAGAAATCTTGTACCTTGTTTCCTGCTAACATTAATCTCCCTCTGCCTGGAGACCAACCTCCAGCCAGACTCCAGATAGCTCTTGACTCACCACCAGGCTCTCCAGGCACCCTCCCAACAATAATCCTGACTTTAAAATCATTTCATTATCTCCAGCAAGAATGGATGTCAAAGAAGGATTTGCAATCACTTGCAGATTGGAAACAGGAATGCCAACTGCCATCAGACTTAGAACGATAATTAATGCTGACTAAGTAGGGAGTGATGAAAAAAAAAAATCTGATAGCCCACTTATACAGGTGGCCTCACGAAGACGGAACAAGTGACACGATAGAAATTAAACAGAAATGTGAGCTGGGTATCATTACTACTGATGAAGTGTGGGAAAAGACATGTCTCTATGGTCACAGGTTAAGAAGCAGCCCTACCTGGAAAGAATTGGCTTGGACAACTAAAATGAGAATATTGAAGAGTACGCAAATGTTGGCGATATATAACAACACCTTAAAACTATGCTGGAAAGAATGTGGGAAAATAGGACAAGACAGATATAATTTGGGACCTTCCTAGATTATATCACTAGTGGTGAGACATTCAGGGGGAGATCAGGTGAACCTTGGCGGTAAACCGGCCTTTAGAGGCAGCATGTTTCTTACTGAGGAGGACTCCAGAGGATGGAATCTTTATCAGATAAATGGAATCGAAAAACAAGATATATTTACTTGAGGTGTTGCTGCTGATCACAAAAGACATGATTACAGTGGAAAAATGTGAAAATGTAAAGCCACCAACCCTAAACGGTGAAGTAAAAGGCTAAAAAGTGTTTATTTAATGTAAAGAATAACAGCTAGACTCTAATTAAGGACTCATGTTTTAAGTTAGATAAATACACTACATCCATATGATCCCACTCATGAGGAGGTGTTGGACAAATATATGTATAATAATAATATATATTATATATTATAATGTTGCCTTGTGTCTCCTGACGTTCTAATGAAGAAATGTCTGGTTGAACATATGGATGACTGTGTGTGTAATATAAAATGAGGTTGAGTGAGTGGCTGCGTCTTGGATACTTGTTGGAAACAAAAACCTGGAAAAGATGGACTGAAGAGTGGCTTGAATTTGTTTTGTGAACCATATTGTGTTTTCTGTTTTGTTTGTGTATCTGTTACCAAATAAAGTGCAAAAAAAGAACAGAGCACATTATAGAGCTTTTTATGTGTCAAAAGAAAGACCTACACAGGTGGTTTTAATGTTATGGCTGTTCTGAGTATCTATGACTGTATCACTGGATAGAAATACTCTCAAACAAGAAAAATACTTTATTTAAATACTGATGCTGTTTTCAGTCACAATATAGGAAGCGTTCTGACCTTGTGCTGTGGGTTAATGTTTGCTGCAGAGGACCAGCGTTACGTTACACTGCTTCCTCTGGGAGACTTTGGTTTGGCTGGGTTATTTATTGTGGGTAGTGGTTAACGCCAACATTCCTCCTCTGAAGGTGGAGGAGGACTTTCCTGAATGATGTAAGTGTGTGTGTATGTAGGTGGTTGATGTTTGAGGGGCAACTATAAAGGCAGCTTTGTTAATAATCGTGCTTAATATTTGTAACTGATTTAAAGCTCTGCTCCTGATGTCTTTTATTTTTCTCTCTATTTTATACTTAAGTTTGCAGCACTTATAAACAAACTTTAATGTAAAACACAGAAAAATGCAAACTTTTAAATGATCACTTTAACTAAATAGGAAAGAAGTTTACCCAATACATCACTCACCGCTTTAAAAAAACTATGCCGGAAACTTTGTCAGTATATGAACATGCATACAACGGGATACCAATCTCCCCATAGTGCACATAAATAATAGTAAATTATTAAAATTAAAAGAATATCTGCATATAAACACTGTAGAATGATACACCAGATAAAATATAAGAATAAATAAACAGTTAAAGAGGGACAATAATAATAAAAAAAAAAAAAGATGCAATAAAGGAGAGGAGAATATAGTTATGGTTGGATATAGAATATAGTTAAAAAATTAAAAAACTATTTGCCCCCCTGACCGAATAACTCCATATTCCACCTTAGCAGCAACAACTGCAACCAAACCCAATGACTGGAGATCCATCTCTGACATCATTGTGGTGGAACCAGCCTGTTAAGAGATCTTGAGCTTGAACTGATCTTTTTAGGTCTCACCAGAGCATCTCAAGGGCATTCAGATCGGGATTTTCACTGACTCCAAAACTTTGATTTCATATCTTTTGAGTCTTTCAGAGGTGGAGCTTCTCTTCTTCTTCTTGGAAAAATGATTTTGCTGATGACCCAGTTGTGCATGAGCTTCAACTCACAGACCGATGACCTGACATTCTCCCTCAAGTCTACCTGGTCATGAAGCAGCAGAGCATCTCCACATTAGACGATAACTACATTCTCATCTGTGTCTATCCCAGATGTAATGGGACCCATTCCTTCCAGACAGTCTAACCTCCAAGTCCAGTCCATGGTGTTTTCTCCCAGAAACCCTGAGATCATCAGTCATCAAGCTGTTGTGGCAAAATTCAGATGAGGCTGAATGTTCTTCTGCGTTAGCACCATCTTTCAACTGAACACATTCCCATGGAAGTCAATCTTCTCAGGGTCTATCAAAAAGTCGAGCCATGAACACTGACATTTACTGACGTGGGAGAGGACTGCAGTTCCTAGGTTATTTTCTTTATATCTTCACTATTGACCCAACCCTTCTCTATTTGTAGAGAATGTGTCTAACTGAGGATCTGTGGAGTCCCAGAGCCATAGAAATAACTTTGTGAGCCTTCGCAGACTGATTGATATGAATCACCTTCTTTCTTATATCCGCTGGAAGTTTCATTGATTTTGGCTACTGGTGATACTTACTCTATGTTTCTGAAAATTAACTCTATTTTATATGGTGGCTCTGCCCCAGATCCAACAAGTTATTAATGACGTTTGGAGTATTTGGCAGGGCAGTCGTGCCCCAATCCTGAGGTTGGCGGTTTGATTCCTGGATACCTTGCATACTACATGTCGTAGGGTCCTTGAGTAAGATCCTGAACCCCAATTTACTCCCTGAGGGCGCTTCGCGGGGGCGGCCCATTGCTCCTCAGGGATGGTCAGATGCAGAGAATACATTTTAAATTGTTATATCCTGTATAATTTGTATTTGTATGACCCTGTGATCAAATAAAATCTAGGTTATCATCAATATTATTCCAATTATCAATCATTTAAACTTGTGTTTTGTGTTTGCTTCGTTTGTCTTATATGTTGTGTTATATTGACACATATATATATATATATATATATTCTTGTGTTATATTGACATCATTTACATTAAGAGACACTCAAGGACTGCTATAACTGTGTCAGGTGTAAGCTCAGGTAGGGATCAACTGTGTGAAGTGGCTAAAGGTGCCTTCAGATGGAACAAGAGAGTCAGAGGTCACGCTAATGCATACAAACTCAGTTGACTATGACAACAGAACATGTTGTCACAGTCAACTGCAACATCAGTTCTATCCAGTTTAATGTAGTTTGAACTACCCGTTGGTTCTTGCAGGGCTCCATTTCATGTAACAAGAGGAAACTTCTACATGCCTACATGCATTTGAGTGATTGTAAGGATAAGACAGACATATCCCCGTATACATGATCATAAGAGTATCCAGGTTTCTGTCTGCTTACAGAAGTATCTTTACATCTCAGCAGCTCAGTCACAGTGTTCTGTAAGAAGACTCAGATATCAGGACCAGATAGTTCATGCCACTGGCTCCTTTCACAGTAAGATGTGCACCTCTTTATACCACAATTCTGATGTTATTTGAGGTGAACGGGACACAAAAATACAATTTCACTAAGATGTTATGATGTGATAAAGCAACTGTAAATGTGGAAATATCACTAATTAGATCTAAGTCTACAATACAGCCATAAAAGATTAAACTACATAGAGGGCAGTATCCTCCTGACGACAGTGAAACTCTTCATGCTAACTACACAGACATACATGGTCATAACATTTCACCAATGACAGGTGAAGTGAATAACATTGATTTTACTCATTATGTCTGGATACACAAATTTATAACATTAATTCCTCCTGCCTAAAATTGTGTTGGTCCCAAAACACCCATGACCCTGTTGACAGTACTTCCGTAGAACCCTTTGGTAGGAACTAACTACTACAGACCAACAACACCTGAAGTTCTGCAGAAGCTTTGACCCAGTTGTCTAGCCACCTCAATCTGATCCTTGTTAAAGTCCTCCATCATTTTTGAGGGCCGACTGATAGTTACCATTGTAATGAAATCAGGTTACTCTTGCTTCACCTGTCAGTGGTTATGATGGTATGGCTGCTTGCTGTTTATTAGAGCACAGGAAGTTGGGACTAGCAGGATGCACTATGAGAACAAGGAAAGCTCTTGGGGTAAGTGTGATGCTTTTGGCAATAGTTAACTTGGACTCCAAATTTCCCAGATCAATTCACCATCTTGCAACATATATGACTTAAAGGGTCTTCCACTAACATCTTGGTGCCATTTACAACAGGAAACCATCAGAGGTCTTGTGGAGTCCAGGCTCCGATGCACCAGAGCTGTTTTGGCAGTATGAGGGGGACTTACAATATACAGTTATAATGTAATGGCTGATCGGTGTACACAGTTCTGCAGAGGAGATTCCATGCTAAGCCCTTGTTCATCATGTGACCTTAAGATGCTTTGGTTTCACTTGGGCAGACAAAGAGCTATTGTACCTGCAGACTAACCTAGAGAAGATGCTGCTTTTGTCCAGCGGCTCATGTGGCCGTGTTACTGCTGAGTCCTCTGGGAGTGACACACAGCACCTTTGAGGGATCACTCTCCAAAAGAGCAGTAATGAGAACATGGCCTGGGAACAACTCATTAATTCACACCGACCAACTGACCGAAGTTGTTCTTTACCTCTTATTCCTTTCTTTACATTTTAATAATCAATACAATCCTTTTTAAATGTTATAAAACATTAGCAGTAAAAACAATAAAATGCTTAATATGCTACCTACATATTTCCTCCATTTTTGTATACATAGAAATAATTTCTAATCTTAAACCAACCCCAAACATTATCAACCAAGCTTTCCATGAGGTTGCTTCTTTAATTTTGTCTTATAATTGAGCTGAATTTAAAACAATTGTATTAAATAAACCTTTAGTTTAATTTGGCTTTCCTCTGTCATGTGTGTTTATTTAAATAAAATTACCGTCCCTAATCTAAATCAAATTTGTGTTCAATGACAACACTATGTTCCTCTTTAGAATGTAATGTACTGCAGTGAGGAGTCACATGGGGGACAGCGGGGGGGTCGTTGCTGCAGATTGTAGAAGGACATTTTGTTGTTGTAGGGAAAAAAATTATTTAAATCGTATTTGCAAATATAACCCAATAATTTTTTTTAATCAATAACACCAAAGACAGCAAGTTTGATTGAATTTATATACTGTGGTGAGTGATAAAGATTATTCAAATATTCAATGCGTTGGCTGTTTGCTCTACTAGAAATTAGCCTTAAGGTCATACACTCCCGCATGATTCTAAATCCACTAAAACCATCTCCCACTCTCTTTCGTTTCTGTCTTTCCAAAACAAATGCCAGCAGATGTGATCGTTTTGAAACATGGATGAAGGCCACTGAGACTGGAAAGAGCAAACACACCCTCTATACTATAGAGTCTATAGCAATGGTTAACAAATGGGGCTACTTCTAGGGGTACTTTGGGGTACTGCAAGGGATATATGAGAATTTAAAAAATATATATTCAATTGACAAATATCAGACTTGCAGAATTACAAAAAAACAAAACTACACATTACTTAATAAACAACTTGCAATGAGTCCAGTAAAACAATTTTATATTCAGTGCTCCTATTTCAAATACAACCGTTTACTGCAGAAAATACACAACGTGGTGTCTAGATATTGAATGACGCATGAAAATCAACAGAAGGTCCTGCTTAAATGTAGAAACAATACAACTGTAAGAAGTGTGAAAAGAAAACAGAGCTAACAAGTTCCACCAGTTACTCAGATAACTTACTCAGTACAATTACAAAGCTGTTTTAATTCTGATGGATTGAAAACATAGGGAATCCGGCATTTAAATAAGAAACTGATTACACAGAGCTGCAATTATTTCAAATGTTTTTCTATAAACCTAATTGACGCTGAATTACTGCTCTATAAGGTGGTGCTGCGCTCAGGTACACACGTTTTTAGACCTCATATCACCCTTTCAACATCTCCATGTTGAAAATCTTATCTATATTTATATATTGGTGAAATATTGTAATTCAGGTGATCAGTTATATATCACCTTTTAACATGTTAAAATTGACTTAAAAATTGCACAATTGCATTAGTAAACAGGTCATGTCCTCCCTTCCTGTGGTGAGCCTACAGTACTGTGTATATATGGTTTTGGATGTACAGAAAAGATGACCCCCGTCCAGATTCACCTGAAAACCATCTTCTTATGAAAAAGTCAAACTATAAAATCCTGTTACTGCAAAAACTTATGGTGTGTGCCGATGTGGATCGATTCAAAAGTTCATAAAGAGGTCAAATGTAGAAACCAATTCTGAAAGGCTCACCTTTAGGGGCCCAAACAATTTGAGGGGATGTGGATAAGACTTTTTCCCCAACAGGTTAACCCTATATGCCCCCCTTGGCGGTTAGTATAAAGACCCGGCTCCGCCCCTTTGTCCTGATCCTCACAACAATTAACAGGATCAATTCTGTACCAATGCCCATCCATCGACTGAGTTCCATGGAAATCCAACCAACAAACCAACAAACACGCGTGAAACTGAACCCTCCTAATTGAAAATGAAACAAACTTACTCTGGTTACAGCACAGATGCTGGTCCTTGATCCCACTCCACAGGCAAGGTGTGGCTCAAGGCCCTTTCGATGAATACTCGAGGGTTACGCACCAGGGCTTGGCAGACGAGGGAACCCTAAATATGGATATTGGTGCAAGAGGCAGACTAGGTCCAGAGAAAATATTTCATTTATTAAATTTACATTTTATTACATACTTGAAAAGTAAAATTTTATTCCATTAGTTGCAGTGCTAACTCCAGAATGGAGTTGAAACACTCAAACAAAGCAGCGCTGACAGTAGAAACATGTGACTATACAGTCACAGAGTGACAGAGTGTTTCAAAGACCTTCAAAGATATGCAAAACTTAACAACACATATGAAATATTTCAGTCATTGTGTCCATCAATAGTGTAGCACCTCCTGATGGTTATACTATAGCAACTAGGAAGAAAAAAGCACTTTTGAATTATGTAATCATAAAGAAAGACTTCTGAATTTGTGACCCTATCCTAAGAGGAAAGTAATTTAATTCTCATTAAATAGTTTTCACGATAAAAATCGACAAACTGTGCAAAAACTGTGCCACCTAGTTGCTGTAATATAACTAACAGTGGATGTGTGAAATGCATCAAACAACACTGCACTGTGTGAGATTGAAATTATGGACATTTTCTCAGTAAAAAAAATCCCCATAAATTAAGCATTTAAAAAAAAAAAACTAAAACATCTCTGTGGTAAAACCAACTCTAGAGGAATGATTTTGGTAAAGGTTGTGCGCCTTTTAGATAGTCCCTGCACTCTTGGCTGACAAGTCTGAAAGTGAGATTGCAGCTCATTTTTTGTACCACATTGCGGTAGGAAAGAGGTGTTGCTGATGGGTTATTAAACCAGGAATGTCAAATTTGTGAACATCAGTGCTAGTTAATAATTATTTAACGGTAAGCAATACTGTGAATAGAAGCTCAGTGTTAAACACGCATCTTATAATCAGAAAGATTGAGTAACATTAGGCTAAACTATTGAATGCACAAAAAAATGATCAATCATAACAAAACCATGCTGCTTTCCTTTTGGAGTAGAGATACTTAACACTAGAATTCTAGCAGGAGTTATTTTCTTGGTGTCAATTTAATTAAAAATTTTCCGCAAGCCTGATGTGCACTTCCACATCATGGGGCCTGTGCATGAAAGCAGAGTTGAAGCTGATTTCTCTAAAGAGGGTCCAGATCATATGTGTTTGTTTCATATAGCTACTGAATGCTGCTCCGGCCCACTCTCACCTCTGAGTAGCACCATCATGTGGTAGAATAGACCGGAATCAATACTGGTTGCATATAGAGGCAAACATGTTCATGACAGCAAGTCTGCAAATGATTATAATGACTGTGAGATTCATTCAGCAAACGGGTTTAAAGTTAAATTGTCAGTCAGCTCACTCTTATATGAAAGAGAAACGTTCAATAATAATTGTGCGAAAAAGGAGAACAATCTACATATGATTTATGTTTACAGAAACTGTTAAAGCTTAAGACATGAAGCGTTCTTCCCTTTTCATTGCTTACTGATGGACATCTACTATGGTAGATTTATTACATAGCTGCAAAAAGAAATGATTTGGGTTCATTTGATCTTTTAGCTTCATTGTATTGAACTGGTGTCAAATTAAGACACTTACAAATATACAAATCACACCTTTAAAACCTTGAAGTTCCCTTTAAGGAATGTTTGGCAGCTAAAAACCCTGGACCTTCCTATAGAACATAAATACTGTAGAGTTATTAAAAGTGCTGTTTTGTGATGATTAGAAAAGGTTATTACCATCAATAATAACATATCAGCAAATTTTCAATGAAAGTAATGCAGTTTCCTAACAGGCCCAAAAGAGGACATCATGTTGTTTTCCTATGACTCTGTCTTCTGTAGAAAAGAGAACTTTGGAGAGAAGTGACATGTTACCATGATCATCGGTAAGTGAGTTGTCGGGTATTATTTTCCTGAATTTGACGGAGTAATGCTCCCCCCTCCTGCTGCAATCTGTCTGTGCAGCCTCAGTGCAGCTTCCCAGTGACTTCCAGTAGAGGACTGTGGATTTGCCCGGTTTTGTTCTGAATGCTCCAGTGTGAGAAGTATTTCTTTACTAAGTAGTGTCTATGTGTCCACTCCTATGTAGTCGATTCCTGCTGGATCTGGATGTAGCTGGCCTGTGGGAGAGTTAAGAGACTTATGATGATGATGATAATTGATTATATCAGCTAAAAGGCATAAATTATGGCACAATTTCCGTATCTATCATTTGGAGTTTAAGATGTCCTGTGTACAGGAAGTATGTAACATATCACTGTTTGTTCCATGTGTAATCATCATATTGTCCAAACGCTCACCATGGGCATCAGATTTTGAAAGAATATCCAGCGTGTGTAAAAGCTGTATTTGTGTGTGTTAGTATGTGTGTGTGGGAGGGAAGGGGAAAGTTCTAACCTTTAGTGTAGTGAACATCAGTCCCAACTCCCCATGTTGAACATTGGGATCCATGAAGTCTTCAATCATACTGACCTCAGCTCCAAGGTTCCTGATCCTGGAGAGCAGAACAGCAAAAACAACATGTCTGCTCACCATCCAGCAGCCGCTGCTCAAAACTCTACACTAATAAAAACTAATCACAGACTCGTTTCATTGTCTATTACCAATGTAGATTATCTTCAATTTAGATACATTAGTTGTATACAGGGTATGTGTGTGTGTGGAAACAAACCTCGCCCTGAGCACCACATAGAGGAAAAGAGGCAGCAGGTCATCCATGCACCACAGGAAGCCACCGTCCAGCATAGGTCTGATTTCCTGGGTTAACTCCTCAAACGTCTTCTGGATGACGAGGAGTTTGTCCGATGGAGTGAAGGTGGTGCTGTACGTGAATGAAGAGACGCAGGCTTTGAAGCACAATAAATTGATGTTCACACATAATAAAGCACTTTAATCTTTGGTAATGTCATGATTCACACATTTATACAAATTAAGATTTGTTTTGAAATATGAGTCAGCTCTCATTTCATCAGGGGCAAGGAAGGATGTTTGTTTAGTGACTATTTGAAATGGGATTTTTAGCCTGTGTGACAGACACCTCATAAGTCCCTCCAGCACTTTGCAATGCTGACTCAATTATAAAGATTCTTTCTCAAAAGCTGTCAGAATGGATAAGCAAACCATTTGAATTAGCTAAACTAAACTGTGGCATGTTTAACTGTCACTTAAGGAGTTTGTTAGGAATATGTGACCTAGTGCTACTATTCCCTGTCAGGAATTAATATGGGAAAAATAAATTGTTTCTTTCATAATATGTCCAGTCTGCTGGGTATGAGGTTACAACTCAGACATCATCACAAGGAGCTCCAGCAGAGTCTGGATGGGATTCTGGATAATCGCACTGGTTTTCAAGTCAAGTCAAATTTCTGTCCCGTCGGGTAAACATAGCATTTACCTGATTTGTTGGAGCGTCTCTATAGCAGACACAAAGCAGGTGTCTTTACTGCTGGACACAATCTGTGGTGAAAACAAAGTGTAAGACAGGATAGCACACTGTAACCTTACAGGTCATCAAATATGTATCTGATGGATGGGCCCTTTGAGAATTGAGAAAAGGCCCGCATGGAGAAAAACAGTAAAGTTAGGATCTGACCTGCTTTTTCTCTCCCAGAATTGAGATCCACACAGGCCAGAACTTCCTACAAGAAGAAATCAGGTAGTGAGTGTCAGAGAATATCTGCTCAGGTTACATTAAATACATCAGACATTAAGATGTATCATGTGCTTTGTGTGTGTATTTGTTGAAAGTACACACTCACTCTTGCACACCCAGGAAGTTAAGCAGTGACTGGTCTGGCTGTTTGTGGAGTCGGAGGACGCGGTCCCAGTACTGGGCTTCCACCTGCTCCTCCTGTAGGCAGTACAGGGTGAAAAGAGGAGGGTAGAGACGCGGCAGCAGTAAAGGGAGGAGGAGAGCGGAGCAGCTCACCACCATAACGCTGTCAACAACAATTAAGAGGAGGAGAAATAAATCGTTATCAATTAGATGGACCAGCTGATATTCTTGACTGAGTCTTCTATTCAGTATGTGTGTGTGTGCGTGTGTGAGTGTGTGTGTTTGTTGACATTGACCTTTGCGCTGAACAGTTAGAGTCAGATCTGCATTTAGTTGGAGAGACAGGGAGGTCGGGGATGACACCACCATCCTCTGGTAACCCTGGAAACAGAAACCTGCAAGCAACAATTTGATAAAATGATTTCTATGACCATATATATGAAGTCTAATATCTTAAAGTTGGGTCCTTGCTTTTGGTGTCTTATTGTGATAATACACTGTGTTGGTGGTGATTCTGTTTGGAACTATTCAGGCATAGATTAATAATACGCTGGAATTTCTGTGAATCTTGGCTACATACTGTATATGTGATGTTATGTAAACAAAAAGAAAGAGCACATTTAAAATATGAAAGTTCTCTGGGGGAAGTTTGTTTAATTCATGTTGCCACATCAGCAAACAGCTACACGACAGGTGAGTGTATCAATTAAGAGTCATCTTGAGAATCTAAAAATTTGTGCTGTGAAGAGGCAAACAAATATCTTCAACCTACCGAACAATGGTGTAGAAATGTGTGAGGTAGGCCTGAACCTCCTGGACAGCCTGCCGGAGCAGTCTACGATTGGATCCCACACCAACATAAGTCATCCTGTAGACGGTCACCAGTGTCTCCACCAGCCACCCCAGAGGGTGGAGAGGCGTCTCGCATGCCTGACCCACAAAGACAAACAAGAAAAAGTATACATTACACCAAACAAAGAACCATTAAAAGGACCAAATATTGTATAGTATTCCTTAATAGGGTCAGCTTCTTATTCTCTGATTTAACTTTCCTGATATAGTTCTGCTTACTTGTAGACTCTTGTGCCGCTTTTTAAGGACCAGCTAACTAAAATGAATGCAGTCTAATACCACAGTCCTGTGATACAACATTTTTTTTTCAAATGTGTTGATTTAATGTAGGTGAATTGCATTAGATTGTGCTCAGAGGTACTTCAGACTAAAGCCATGTGTACATTATGTCTGTGTTTACATGCACACCAGTATTATCTGTTTTCCGGAATATTCCATGTTTATGTTCTGACATCTAGACATTATATCCAGATTTTCCACACACTCAATCGGCCAAAACATTAAAACACCTGCCAAATATAATGTAGGTCAATTTTTGGTTCTCACGCACATAAACAAGGTTTGGGAACCCATATCCTTGTTTCCACAGTTTCTTTTCCTTAAAAAAACTTTTGGAAGTAACTAACAACTGTAGATCTGCAGTTCTTGATATGCTCTCACCCATTTGTCTACATTAAAAATAAAGCTTGTGTCAAAGTTGCTCAGATTCTTAAATTTGTCCATTTGTCCTGCTTCTAATATGTCAATTTTGTGGACAAAATGTTCACCTGCTGCCTAATATACAACATGCTTAAAAATCTGTCTCCCTCACAGCGACTCGTACCTTGATGAGGTATCTACGTATGTTGTCGTAGTTGGCGGTGGTGATGGGTTCTCCATGCTGAGGAATGAACTCCAAACACTCCAACACTTTCCTCTGAGACTTACTGAGGTCTGGGCTACGGAAATAAACACAAAGACTTATTTTCATTTAAAGAAAGATCTATGAAAAACAGCATTCACCTCATTAATATTTGTGTATCTGTGTGTTACTATAACAACCTTTGGCGCCGTGCAGCCGTTATAGTAATTGCAATGTTCTCCCAGGCTTTCGTCCTGCCTCTTTTCCCTGTGGCATCACAGCCCAGGCGACTCCAACACTCATCAAACACACAGACCCATCTCCGAGCTGCTGCCACCACATTCTGACCCAGCCTCCTGCACGGGCAAAAGTTTGAACATTTCATAAGACAGCATGACTTCTAGATGGCACAAACTTGAACCAGATTACCAAATATTGCTCATCATTCACTCACAAATATCTAATATATATATATATAGATGGACACATTCAAAGAGTTTAACAAAATCTTGCAGACGTCAGAATTGTGCTCAAGGAAAGTATTCATGTTGATTTAGTTCAGGGTACAGATTGACTCCATATTTAACCCCGCTAAAAAACTAACACTCACATCTGGCTGTTTCTCTCTTTATTATCTGGTTCATCAGTGACTGGTTTGGTGTATGTTCCAACCACCTTCAGGCCTGTGGTCCACTCTCCACTGAACTGTCCCTCCAGGGAGTCTCCATTAGCCAGGAATAAAACACCCTGAGGAAGACAGAAGGAGAGTAATAGTGTGTAGGAGACAGATAAATACACCTGTCAGGAGGGTAATTATGATAAACATACAGCCAGAGCAAACAGATAAGCAGGCTTAGATATTTTGTACCTTTCCATTGGTAGTCCAGTCGTCAGAAAACTCCCCATGGAAAGTTGTGTCATCATCTGATACCAAAATACCTGGGCCCTAACAGAAACCACACACTGCATCAATCTTAACAAAGTATTATTATACACGTATCCGGATTCAGACATAAAACATTGTTGACATTTTTATTCTATAACGCTACTGAGATTACCCAATTCTACAGTTCATTCTATCGTAGGTAAGGTCCGAAATGAAAAACACGATGAATACATCAAATAAATGTTTGTTTTTTTAATTTCTCGTGTGTAGGGAATAAGTACATGTAGAGTACATAATTAGAGTACCTTTATGATAAAGCTAACATAAGCTAGCTCTTAGCTATGCTGCTATAGGTTTAGACTGCTGGGGGATCTCCCATGATGCACTGAGCTTTCTCTCTTCCTCTCTCACTGTACCTCTTTTACTTTAATGCATGTCAGTGGATTATTGCATGTTACTAACTTGACTTCTTCCCTAGAGCTTTTGTGCTTTCTTGCCCTGTAAGGTCACATGGTTGGTGATTTCATCTGCTGCTGTGGACCTGCTCGATGTCCACTGATCACAAGATGCTCATGATGATGACTACTATTTTTATTATTTTTATTAATATTATTATTGTATAGTATTAACCCATAAACTGTTGCTAAATGTTACCATACTATTAATGTTATTATCAACCTCTGATCCCTGCTGCCGCCGCGGCCCGACCACGGAGAGGTTGAAGAAAGTGGATTATAAATCTTTGCTGCTAGGCTCAAATGGTAAAATCCACCAAACAATAAAACCCACAAACAGTCTTTTTTTGTGTACAACTTATTTGAGAATATAAAAATAATATTGCTTTTTTCCCCCCACAATTCCACATCAGTAGCTCAAGTAAGTGGAAACTTGCACCGACTACCTCAACGACAATACACACTGATGCCTGAACTTCTTCAGTCTGCTGTGGACAGTCAAGCCGTTGAATCTCAGAAAGAGTTTCACACTTTGACGTGAACTTACATTCATCTTGTTGTCTTTGAAGGTGCCTTCATAATACACACCGTGCTGTGTGACAACCACAGCGCTGCCATGTCGCTGCTCCTCCAGCCATTGTCCCATGTATTTTTGACCTCTGGGAAAGACACATCAGAGCAGAGACAGATGATATACTGCTCATTCAATACAATCAGAACAACAGAACATTAACAAATGTTTGATAATTAAAATAAATAGTTTGTGTAAACTATAATAGTAAACTATTTATCTGTCACTATCATTTTCACAGCATCATTTTCCACCACTAGATCAAGCGAAGTATCCAGACACACAAAATAGCTAAATTAATACATAGTAACTTTTGGCCTAAGTAAAACCAACCTGGAGATGTCGTCATAGACTCCATATCCTGTCTTCTTATCATTGACCCAGTGGCCGATGAAAACACTAGGAGAGTTCTTGGCCAGTTTTCCGGAGCTCAGCATTCCGTAACCATGCCGCTGCCCATCACTGAAACAGCCCTCATACACCTCACCACTGGCATACCTAGTCAGAGCCCACAGGAACAAAAACACACATATAGTGGCGCTCAGTATGATCCGGGGCAGAGCAAAGCATGCGATCTGCCAAGATTGAGGGTTCAGCTCCCGCAAAGACCACTGATTCAAAATAAAATGTTGAGATCCAGTCAAAGTTTTGACGCATGTAAAAAAGTCAGTGTTGAAACAGACTCTTGAACTAAACTGATGTAGAATTTTTTTTTAAAGTTAAAATATTGTGAACAGCAGTGATTCCCACAGTGTGGGTTGGGACTGCCTTTTGAGAAATCTTTTCCATTTCCGAGAATAATTATGATTAGATAATTGAATTTTCAAATTTTAATTAGAACTTATAAAACAAAGTGGGATTTAGATAATGTTATTTTTCCTATGATAGACCAATTCTGTCTCCATAGTTCAATGTATATATTGAATCCGTATTTCTTTTGCTTTTACACAGCAGTGAGCCCGGCTTTGATGACTATAATCGATGTTACAGAATGCATCAATTGTAAGATATTCACTAAGTGGCCTGATTCAACCTTCAGATAATTTTTTTTTTATGTTTTTCTTAAATGTTGAAATAAGGTTCTGATTGTGTGAAATTATATACATATTATTTTTCCATGCAGAGTCAAACAGTCAGGATGAGGTTTTAAAAATTTCATATTTATTACTATACAGGTTGTTAGCTGGATTTCGATGGATTTCTAATTTCACAATGGACTGATGAAGCACCCTAACTCTTCTGTAAATAAAAACTAAATGGGGTAAAACTTAATCTTGATTTTCTGTGTTGATCATCATTTTGTGACAGTCTCATTTTGTGTTAATTACTTATTTTTTCCTCATTAGAGTACATGGGCCCCTATGCTCTGACTTTGTATTTATCATTTACATGCAGGTTATTTGTCTTAATGAAGAGTCAATAAAATACAGTGTACTGACTTGTATTTGCCAAAGCCATGGATCTTGCCCTCTCTCCAGTGTCCTTGGTAGCTGTCTGGCTTACTCAGCACTTTATTGGGTATTAGACACTCTCCATATCTGAAAACATTTTAAAGGTTTAACTTCATGGTTGAACTGGTCGAAGAACAAATCCGGAATAGGCCTTTGACTTCTAAAGTACTTACCCATCTTCCAATCCATTTTTAAAGTTCCCTCTGTAGGTTCGTCCATCGGGCCACTTCATAGTACCTCTATGAAAGACAAACATATATCCACTAGTTTGTCAGTTTGTGAAACTTAATTGTTATTTACTTGGCAATGGTCACTCTCTGCACAGACCCCTCCTTACATCCTTAAATTGCTCATCTGTGCTGCACATGTCCCAACTGATTTGAGGGAGGAACCAATGACTTAGGTTCTTGTAGAGCCAATCGTTATGAGCAAGTTCAGGCAAGCAACTTAAGCTGCTCCCAGCAAAGCGCACCTTTACGACGTGTCCCACCCTCTTCATTCATCATAAAGCACTCCCCCCCAATTTGACATACTATTTAGGCAGGGACAATTTCCCACCTCTCTCTGCCCGTCATTGCTGGCCCACCACCCCTGCATCCACCTGCATAGACTCATCACAGTGCATCCTAGTGCTCATCACTCCTCAATAGCTCTGTGTAACATGTCTGCAGGTAGTGATGAGGCAGATCCCAGATCCCAGATACGTAAGGTGTTTTACAGCTGTAATAAACATGTCAAAAATGAGTACACTGACTAAACTAATACTTACGTTATTGACACATTATTGATATGAGCTAGCAACATATTTCATATTCTTCCTTCCAGGATAAATTCAGTAACACTCCAATATCCCAAGATTTCATAGTAGGCTGCTAAAACAAACAATACATTCACCTTACAACAATACACCCATCATACCGTTACAATTTATATACAGATCTATACTCAAACATTACAACTATTTACTACACACTGATGAAAAGATGGAGAGATATACAACCTGCCATGCACGCGTCCTGCCAGCCAGCCCCCGGTGTACTGGGCATCTTTAAACTGTCCCTCGCCGGTGAACGTGTAGGAGGCTGTGCGAGACAATGCCATCACCCCTGGTGAGGATCCCTGTCCTCCACCACCCAGCACCTGATCCACTGCATGGTTAATAGCTCGCAGCCACTTGTTCTGAGAAGACAGGGAAAAACAATCTGATGTTTTCAAAGAGAAAATTTCCACGGGAGAAAGAAGCAGAACAAGAGAAGATGATTCTGAATTAATGACCTTGAGAAAACATAAGATTATATTCTTAGTTTTTCCAGACGGAACTCCGCCTTTAAAGGGGAAATATGCTGCTAATGAATATGGGAGTGGGGGGTTGTTGAAACCTGCGCCAGCTTTGTGTCTAATGCTGTACTTATTCCAATTAGAACGGGTTTGACCACATACAGCCTGTTTCATTGATTGCACCACACTATGAAAACATTTATGATTTTTCATGTTTCATAATCTGAATAATCACGTTGGGATGGATGAAGCTGATGCCTTTATACCACTTACATCTAGAAAAGTGAAAATCTAACCAGAATATTGGAAGAACTACTACTGAGAACATTAGTGACATTTGAAGCTGAAGGATAAAACAAGAAAAAAGTAATTGGTAAAATCATTAACAAGAGAAAAGCATTATAAATGTGTCAATGTTTTCAATGTCACAAAATATTTGAATCATAATGTACCTTCTCTTGAGGTGTGGAGGCCACCAGAGTGAAACTCTCCTCTGGACAGGTGATTTTGATGGCATAACTGAAAACACACAACACAAGGTCAATAATACACTTAATCTGTTTGAACATTTTGCGAAAACTCCCAAACAATTTTCATTTTATGCCATTGATTCCGAAAAAAAGTTGAGAAAAGTTGGGATGCTGTGTAAAAACTAAAATAAAAACATTTCATTGAAAACAAACGTAGTCGGGTTTTTTTTCGGTGTTCCTGATTCATATATCTTCTCCAGTTTTTTTGTTGACCCTGTACCAAAACATTTTGATTGTATCAATGTCAAGGGTATATATGTTTACAAAAACATTCAATCATATTGCCATAGTATTGATTTAAATTGAGTCTTTGTCACTTATATCAATAACAATGACCCATATTTGCAGCAAGGGTTTCTAACAAGAATACAAACCTATTACTACTTTTGAGGCAATCTGCTACAACATTTTCAAACCTAGTTTGAAGAAGGCAAAGCAGCAAGCAGTCACTAAGACAGAACAGTTACCAGTGTTACAAAACCTTGATTATAAGATCTCTCTCCTCACTCACCAGTGCATCCATGGTAACGCACCCCCCTACCTAAAAGAACTACTCACCCCACTGACCTCAACACGATCCCTCCG